>DWTW01001392.1:0-12736 GCA_018246275.1 Papilio slateri
GTGGTCCACCATGAACAGATTAATTTGCAACTGTGAAGTGCACGTTCGCCTCACCACCTCGTATGCTGTAATAAAAATATACACAACTTAGACATTTTTACTTTCATTGGGAAGACATAATGATCGCTTGACACTAGGTGACTTTTTGTATAACGTACCTTGCCTTGCATGGATCACTTTGCACCATGTGAATTGTAACATTTCCCTTTTCTGGTCTTTTACATCGATAGATTGTGGTGAAGGTACAAATGACGGCACTTCAAAAAACTGATTAGCTCTTTGCGGAGGGGACAGTTCGAAGTCAACAATTTAAAAACATTTAATATTGTCAGCACACATTTCTGCTTGCACTATTGTCGTATTATATTGTATTATATTGTCGCTAAACGCATACATGAGTACTTCGGATAAATTGATGGTTCACGCAGAACGGTTTTATTGATATGGGTTTAAACGATCAATTCTAACTTTTAAAACAACGAGGATTATTATAGCTAGAACAAAGAACACTCACGACTCTTCGAATAGCGCACCATCTTGACGCAGCAGCCGTTGCAGGTCTGCAGCGGCGGCTGGTCGCGTGGCAGCGCGGTGTAGTTGAACGGGTCCTTGCACCTGAAGTCCGTCCAACTGTCGCACTCGTAGCAATATATCGACCGCGCTGCGGACAGACGGCCAATCTCATTTTATATGTATAAATACAAAAATTGTTATCTGTGATCCGTTATCCAAAATATGGATCTAGTTATCATTCTGCCATACACGTTCTCACAATAATATACAGATTGGCATTTTAAAATGTTTAATAAACCTACTGAGTTAATTAAGAATAATGAATATCAAGTAATATATTTTTATCAAACCTAATATAGATATCTAAGAAGAGGTGAATTAATGATATTTACGAAATAAAACCGTAGGTCGTGAGATTTTTTTAATCGGTTTTACATATATCGACAGACGATGACTGAGTATATGTTTTTATAGTATCAATTTTTTAATCCACAATTTTATAAGTTGTGTTGTAAACATTATTAATAAAAGTGTGTTCTGCGGTGTAGGCATTAGGTAAATACCAAATCTAAAACTATTCAGAAACATTTTTTGATGAACACGAAACCAATGATCATTTCAAAACTTTGTAAAGAAATTAATACCTTTGACGTTCGCTAATCTGTATGCATTTTAGCGCATATGCAAAATAAGCAGAAATACTTTTCACATTTGACACGAAAGTAACAAAATCTCATTTGATGTAACAACGTATTTAGAACATATTATTGCGTCAGTGACAACATAAATATAAGATATTAAAATCAAAATCGTTAAGACTATTAATTCCGTACAAGAAATCATACAAATAGGCCATCTTACCACAAAGATAGTCGCTATACTTGGAGACATGTAGTCTATTTGCGTGCACTAAATAGGCTTCTGTCTCACAATTAATGTGATTCTCGCTTGCGTCATGTTTTACCTTGTGGAAAGCAGTATTGAAACATTGCCAACTTACATGAAAAAAGAAAGCAATTCATATTTTTACTTTTATTTATTGTTGTGAATTTAATTAGGCTTGGCATTAACACGACGCATTACCGTAGTTTGTTTAAGGTATACGTTAAACGTGTGGTTGGCAATAAAGTAAAGTAAATTATAGTAACTGCAGTCCCATTCTTAATTACATATGTCTTCCTTTCTAGTCTACTAATAATTGCTTTGACTGGCGCAAACTATCGATATTGCGTAATGCGTGTACTTTTATTTAAAAAAGATTTAATATATGTATTTTATTACTGATTACATTTAACGTGATCTAATGTATAGAAATGAATGTTATTTATTCCTATTTTATTTGCTGCCGTAGGTATTGTACATCCGGTAAAACTTTTGTCAACTCATTGCTTGGACTTGCACGAAGGTGTAAGGCCTAAAATTGTTTTGTATATTTTTTCTAAGACTAAAATCATTGCAGATGAAAAAGCATTTGAAGAGACATATTATTTTTTCTTTACGTGACATTGCAATGCATATGAGGCACACAGCCAATAAATAATATTTTGTGAATTTGTATTTTTTGACTATTATCTTACATGTAGGTACCGCTTACCGAGATGTGTACCGCATCGGAGACAACTTCTGTGCCCAAGTACTATTGCTTCTAGCATCTGTGGCGATTTTGAAATCTCTCAAAGCATCGTGGTATCACAGATGCGATAACAATCATTTGAATGATTTCATCTCTTTTTCTTTCATCTTCATTTTGAAAAATGATTATATACCACAACTATTATTTTACGCAGAGCATTATACTGCATATACTGCATACCTAAGCATTATACTGTGAACTGTGGTCGCCAGAAACCGTTAGGTATGTGATAATTTGAATTTAGATGATAATGATTTAACAGTGTTTGTAAAAGTATATATTATACATATACTGTGGCATACTCACCTGCAAGTCGAATGCAAGTCGAATGCATAGCGAACAGTGTACATAGTTCAGCTAAAAGCCTGTACACAAACATGGATAACAAAGGTAGCAAACCAACTTTTCGGCCTTCGCTTATGTTATTGCAGTTTTTACAGCCAACTTTCAAGAAATGCATATCTCTAGCTTTTATTATCTACGTATTTAATATTTATTTATTTATTTTGAGCGTATTTATGCTTTTCTCGAATATTGAAGCTATATACTTAAATAAGTTAGAAAAACATATTTTATTCGTTATTTAAATATCTTCTTCGTCTCACATAAATTATTTGTTTCCTGCAGACTCTCGTTTCAATCTTAGACAGGATTAGAATAGTTAAGAACAAGAATTTAATTACACGAATTACAAACTGTGGAAAAAATCTTTTGTAGTTAATGTTTAACTCGATGGTAAAGAATAAACTAATTCATAATATTTATAAGGGCTGTACTCCAACTCTAACTGTAATCTAATGAGGGTCGGAGTATAGACAGCTTAAACTGTATGAAAAAAAATACAAGATCTTATTTTCATCAAAGAATTACCATTAAACCAACGTTATTCTATCGTACACAATTATGCTATAAATGAAAAAGAAGTGGTACATATTGCCCGGAATTCAGAATATCTACAGAATTATGGGCAACTACTGGATCACCCGGCTGTTTTGATATAATATTATTTTAATAGACAGTTCGATACTTATTTGGGTTAAAGCTATCTTCTTACTAAGAATGTCAAAATCAAATCGTGCATGTGTACCTGATAAGTAGACTCTATTATAAAAAAATAGGAATCTAAGACAATTAAGATCAGATCAGAATAAACAAAAACTGTTTACAAAATGACGATGATTATTGAATATGTTATAAAAAAATATGTGGCGTTAATGTAAATATTTATTCAACAGCGAGGAATTCGGTGTTGCAATACAAAAGTGTTGAAACAATACAAATGCAGTACGTTTTGAAACCACAAATAGATCGTGTGTTGCAAAAAGCACCTGCCTTATCTAAACTATCTTGTCTAATCAAGCCAATGCATTCTCGATGCGTAGACATATATAGTATTTTTTTAATCATGTCAAAAGCACCCATAACCACTTTATCAGCAATAATTTTTCTTTGTTGAAGTAGCCGTAAAAAACAAGTTTTTTTTATTCTTAAAGGACATACATATGTTATTATTTTAATATAAAATAAGACTGTCTAACTTATAATGACTAAACTAGGGCTTGACCACAATTCCACCTGAGTCGCAATATTATTCAAAGATGATACCGGCCTAGCCTCTTGAAGGTAGCCATGTCCTAAATTGAATTATTAATAAAATATGATTGGATATATAGTCTACATTAACGTACCTGCTGCGTTTAAAAAAAAAACCTATCATGTACGTAGTTCGGTCATCTCGCGTAACTTCGAAATGAAATGCAAAACTGAACGACGAAACTCAACTTAAGACCAACCGTCAGCCGTCAAACGCACTAAGATGTTTTTTGTTTCTTTTTTACGAGTGACAATTAAAACGAGATTATTACAATAATAAAGCACGAATATCCCATTCAATGGGTATTCATCAAAAAGCGTTATAAGCGGTAATAGTTAAAGCTACGTGTGCAAAGTATTAACTAAAATATTACGAACCTTTAGCAGAAAACACCGACACACCAATTATTATATGTATAAGTATGTGTACACGTATATTAGTGTTGTACATTATGTAGAACCTTTGAAATATGTTTTTATGTATGCATACAAAAGTCATCGAAATAAAAAGAGATATTATTTCCGAACAAGAAATGTTGTATAGAAAAATTTCATGTATTTAAAAAGATATATTATCAATAACGTGCCTTTAAAATAAATCATTAAACTTTAAAAACTGAAAATACCATGTCAGCATATTTTTCTTACCTGTAAGCCATATTAAAAATTAAAAAAAAACACGATATTATGTTTTTTATACAAAAGAAAACTCACTCTACGGCCTTCAAAAATAAAATCGTTTGTCTAATAAAAGAAAAATAAAATAAAAAAATATTTTAGTGACTTACAGTTTTACCGTGGGTAATATTGTATGTTCTAAAGAAGACGTCAATACATCAATTTCGAAGAAAAAAAGTTTGACCAACGATATACAATTTGGCAGATGTTTAAAAAAGAATACTTCAGTATTGCCATTCCTCACACATTTTTATGTGTAAGATATAATACAAAGTTAGCAAAGCGTACAATTATCAAAGCTTATGGTAATGTGTATAGCATAGAAAGGGCATCAGCCTCGACACCAAACAATATACTGTTGTCCTTAAAAGCTTAGAGCCACTTGTGGATACATTAAAACATAGTTTCCTTACGAAAATCAACGAGTACTTACTTTGGCATTTCGCCTGTACAAGGGGGCTGAGAGATAGTGCCCATAATGCTGAAAATCCATGCTTCGATTAGTTATAAAGAAAAATAATAGCAGAAAATAAAAACATTTAACTACACAATGAACGGACACTCTCAAACACAAAAGAGGTTTTATTTGCTAATATCCTGTGAATAACTCTTTAGTCTATGACAAACTACTCGGTAACCGTAGACTGAGCGGGAAAAAATATACAATTGTCATTTCGAACGGCACTAGATAATTTAAAAACAAACACGCGAAACGTATTAATTGTATCTTTTGTCATCTTTTGTCTATAAATTCTTATTATTTTAACCTATATGATATAGACATGAACAACTATCTTGCCGAATAATTTGATCCCTATTATCCTGTTTCTAATATAGCGAAGTAAAACAAACACAAGATACCGCTTGGTATCAAGTTTTCTTCTAATCTAATCTTAAAATGTAACGGAGAATTTATAATCATATACCGGGAATAAATATTAGTAAAGAACAATATATTAGTAAAAAAGGACATTGGCATAAATAGTACAAAAGTAGATGAACAGACAGATTTTCATAATGAGTTTATTAATAAGCTCCGCATGAAGTATTCCTATTATTTTTCATAATTCAACGTACGAAGAATTTATGATACATAATTATCTTCAAAGAATTAGTTTCTGTTGTGTTTCACTTCTGAAAATAGGCTGTTAGGATTTTTTCCGAGCGAAATGGACAGATAACTTTTTTTTACCAAGCTTTTTAATAACTGATTTGACAGAGGATAAGCCTGTAGCTATAACTATTCTCGAGAAACAGTCATTTGTTACGATAAAAATAAAATGATTTAACGGTATGTTTGATTATGAGTATGTTATAATAGGTTCCAATTATAAGAATAGACTAGATTATAAGAATAGATAGAATATAAAGAAATAAAAAAAAATATAAGAATAGACGAAATTTGTGAAATTTTAAACGCAGCAAAATAAATGTAGTTATTCACAGGAGCGCCTAAAGTGTTCTCTAATAAGTTATGTCTGTTAAGTGTTTCTTAGTATAGTTCAATTTGGAATAAAATTTTACATCGAAAAATATTTCAGGCATGCAATGAAATTACCCATTCCTCTTAACATTTGCAACACACATTCCTGTGGACACACAATAAAGTGGAAATACAATGAGGCTGAGAATACAATATACTTTTAAATATTACATTAATAGATAATGCATTAAATACTCTATGGACAATGCACTGATATTGTTTTTAAGGTACATTTTTATTGTGTAAACCTTAAAGGTCATATCTAAATTATAATGCATTTACTCTATAGTCTACATAGACTAATGCATTATAAATTACTATTTTGTTAACAATGGTTATAAAATAAAAACGTACCTTAAAATGAATATTTTAATATCAACAATGATTATAGTTTATCCTGTAAATACTAAAAGAAAAATCAAATATTGGTGTACAAAGTTATACGACAAATTCGCAGTGATATATTAATTATTAATATTATAGCTTGTATGACCCAACCATAGATAAGATAGCGCACTTTATTAGCCTGCATTCAAAACATTGTCCATATAGTGATGTTTTGCACGCCAATGTTGTTATCGATGTTTTCGTATCCACAACCTCAACGTAGAACAAATCTAGATAACATTAGGACATCTATTTAACGTTCACATGATACGATAGTATTGTACTAATTAGTTGTGTGTTACCAGTTCTGATGCACGAGTTTGCTTTTACTTGGTCCACTCCAAACCAGGACATCAGAAGAACTGAAAAGATATTCAAATTTAATGTATTAATAATTCAGTCATATTAATATAAGCATATTCTATCGTCAAGTAAACTAACAGACGCCCGTTGCCTGCAACGGGCGTCTGTTACTTAGTCCTCCCCTACGCCTTCATGATCGCTGTCTTCCCGCCCTTATCCTGTGGCTCCTTCAAACTTGAGAATAAATGTGATAATAACACAAAAATAATTGTGCAATAACCTCAATAAACGTAACTTATGTACATATCATTATAATTATAGACATAAATATATATTAAGTTATCGTTTTATTGTTTCAATAAAAGTAGTTATATAAGCTAAATTTTATAACAAAATAAAAAAGGTAGATGGCAAAAATACGTCCCGTGCTGCACTGCATGCGACGGCATAATGAAAAGCTCATACCGGCCTATTCTCTACTGAACTACGATATTGTTTGACCCTCGCCCCTAGACCTTGTTTTATATTAATATATGCACGAGACATAACAGTTACATTTTTACTTAACTACTGGATTGCGTGTCATATTTATTTTATTAAATAACATATATCAAACTAGCAAAGTGACTACCGTCATAATTAACCGCAAAAATAGCAAATTGAAGACGTGTTGCAAGAATGTGAGTAGAAAATAGGAGAACGTACCTATACAGAGTGTCCTGTAATGAATCGACCAACGGTATAGTGGTAATGGTGATCATTAGCCACCCGGAGGAGTTAATTTTATTGTCCTAGCCCCAGTGGTTATAAAGTTATGAGGTTTTTTTTTTTAATTTGCACAGCAATAATTTATATAACTTTTAGTTCGTTTACTTTTTTTATTTAAAGGGGTTTAACAAAACATAATATGTCTTCCTAATTAATTATAATTATTGGTGCGTAATTATCACCATCATAAAAAAATGCTGAAATTTTCCAAAAAATTCATCTTACGAAAGCAACGCCATTTTTGGACCAAGCTTGTGCTTTAATTTTGTATGACGACCTTAAGGAACATTATTCTACAAACTGCTACAGTTCATACTAAATTTGACTGTCACAATTTTACCATTTTGATTAAAATCAATTAGTTGAGTATAGTAATTCATAAATTAGTAACGCAGAGAGCATGATCTGGACGCGACTTGTAATGAAAAAAATTTGATAATATAGAAAAGCCTTAATTATTTTTGTCTTAATTATCCTTTGTAGCTTTTGCTTACGCTTGACACCTAAAAATTTGCTTTTTAGAGATCCTAGATCCATCATTTATTAATGCTTCAGCAGCTTCACGACTTAATTCTCAAACTTTAAGCTTAATTCTCTTTTATCAAAAATAGTGCTTTCTTTCACTGCCTCCTTAAAATTTCCCCATACACAATAATCTAATGGACTAAGATCAGACGAGCGCGCTACCAAGCATAAAACCTCCCCGTCCAATCTATGAATTTGAGAAAGATTTGTTCAGTTACGCATCGGGCGGGCGGATGTACGATCGTGCTGTAACCACATCCTCTTGCCAAATTATTGTGGTACGTTTTATTGGTCAATAAAGAAAACCTAACAAACGTTGTAGTTAAAATCGTTTAATATTAGATTTCACTGCTTAAAAAATAATAATATGTACTATGACTTTATCGCGAGGTCACGATCTTACTGATCGTACAACGTAGGTATATATTTTAATATGCAAACCGTAATTAAACGTTATCATGCAACGCCACGTCTAGTGACGTTCATATAAAGTATGTTTATATTTCGATAACAAATAACGATAAAACGCTCTAGAGTAGACACTAGCTCCTCTAGAAAACTGATCTGAATATTTGAGATGAATATATATGTATATTCATATCTGACGATTATTGTTGACAGGTCATGAAAGGTTTCTTTTTAATATTTTCGTGTTTAATTGAAGTAACATGATTATTCATCATCACTTTTAAAACACAAGATTTACTAACGCTTTTTAGGTAATTAGGTCGCATGGTAATGAAGAGACTAAATCTAATTGGAAGGAATTCACAATAATTGAATAAATAAGTCAGACGTAATAACTCAGACGCCAAACAGTCCTGCTAGCAATGTGTCGAACGAGGTTCGAATTTGGAAAGGGGCATTTAATATATTTTTACTAGTTTGGTGTGTACGTGTGTTTATTTAGAACTTAATCTTTGAACGTGATTTTGAACCCATTGAAAACTTCGGATTAATTCGTAACGTTACACACGTATCAAGGACCGATGGCAATGCAATAATTTATATAGTTTGTTCCATTATCTCATCATATCAGAATCTTTAAGATTTGCGATTTCTTAGGATTAAAATTAACGCCAGCTAGGTGTTAAAATTTAAGTATCAATGGATACTATAATATAATGGAGCTTAGCGTGTTTTGAAGTTTTTAAAACTATTAATTTGTATACGCACTTTTTAACTTGACTTAGCTACTTTCATTATTTAGGAATTAATATCTTTGTTATGCTCATTTGAGCTAAAAGACGCTCAACATTTATGCTTCTACTATTGTAGAAATTTTAGTCGGAATTTATGTAGCATAAATTTACAGCTGTATTGATATGATTCATTTTTCCTAGTATCGTTACAACCCTATCCATATTCGTTGCCTTCGCGTGCCGCGCAACATAATGACTGAACATTTTACGTCTCTAAATCTTTCGTTATTTCATACGTTTCTTTGATTTTATACATTCTTTAATGACATGATTCAATTGGAAAAAGGTAGCACATGTTAGGGGTTAAAGTATGAAATTGCCGATTTGTACTGAAAAGTTCAATTATTTTCTAATATGAATATTCTAGTTGTATTGTAAAAAAAGTTTCATCCAGGAATCTCACACCAAGCAGGTTTAATTTTAATCCAAAGTAACCAGTACTTTTAAAAGGTAATTTCGTATTGAAATCCCTATTATTATTATATAAGTCTAAAAACTTTTAAAATTTTTGCTCCTTATTCTAAACCTTCCCAAACCGACAAAATACCCAAACTTATTTTGCATACGATGTCTTCACCTGTGAGTTACCAGCTATAAACAAGCTCCGACGCCACACATAAGCCACTCGCAACAAACACTAAGCAGGGTAACCTCAAGTATTGTTACAAGTATTGGCTTCCTCTAATAATATTATGAACCTCCTCCCTCTTCATAACATGATTAAGATACTTATGTAAAAACGATGTATGTAATATTTACATTATTACACAGTTAATTTATATTGCAGTATTTCAATATTTAGCAAAAATTAAATTGGAAACTTTTGTAATAAACAAACAAACAAACATATATTTCATTCATAATATTAAGTACTAGCGGCCCGTCCCGGTTTCACACGGGTAATTAACAAAAAAATCAAAAATTCATAAATTATATCGCCTATGTTCATCAGGGTTAACGTAGGATTCTAATGGTGAAAGAACTTTTCAAATTGGTCCAGTAGTTTCAGAGTCTATTCATTTCAAACAAACAATCAAATCTTTCCTTTTTATAATATTAGTATAGAAGATAGGATGTCGATTTTTAAGGAAAGGAATATTAAGCGTTATTTTAAAATTTAAAAATGGAATAAATACAAAATATACGATCTTTAGTGTAAATGACGGTAGCGAATACAAAAGTGTCACAAAAACACGCTCTCGGAAAACAGGAGCTCTATAGAGTGAGGCCAAATAGACGACGAATAGAAAGAATCATAAAAAAAAGATGTACGTCTTGTTAGAACAAAGATATATAACACCTCCACTACTAAATATAGCAAAGACCAGATAATATATAATATTATCTTATTTTTAGAATATTATTATAAGTATAGGCGAAAACGGCAACAGAATACGGTGTTTACTACGTATTTTTAAAAAGTTAATTACCGGTTTGTAACCGGAATACGTCTTGTATAATATTGTTACATATAATATTACTTTAAAAGATTCGTTCCAGAAATACATTGAAATCTTGTATCAGGGAGGGATATAAATAAAGTCTTTACCCACACGATTTTACGCGACACTATATTCCGTATTCAGTGACATCTGGCCCGTGTCAGCATAATGATTCAATACAGTGGCAAAAAATGATTTCTTTATATCTATGAATTTCTTAGTACAGAAGCGCTGACGCCTTTAACATAGAAAACATAAAATAAGAGACTAATTATCGAATCGCCACCCAAGAAGTTTCAATACAAAAGTCTGTTATTAGGGTAGTATTTCCTAGCCTTTAACTGCCATTTGGACAAATACAGGAACGAACATAGGAATGTTTACGTTAAGAGTTGGAGAATCATGCTAACATAACGTTAGTTGCAATGCGTCATTTTTTAAAGCGACGTATTGCGGGCAACAGCTGGTGCGAGCATCACTCAGCCTATATCGCCTCGCTTTATTTCCGTTTGAAATAGGAGAAACAGTCAATACAAAGAACACAATTCTTATTTATTTTGAACTCAATGAAAACGATTTTCAACCAAAGAGTCGTGTTTTACAACCTCTTATAAGTATATATAACCGGCTCGCCTCATTCCTAAGAGAATCCCCGTAAGAGGTTCATTGAGAGGCAAATTGAATACTTATAATCTCACTTGATTCCTATAAATGATGTATTTTTATATTATATTATACTATAAACATATTATACAATTTCTTAGCGGATTTATTTTAATAAGTGGAAATTACGAAGTCGTTGCGAGATTAATTATAAGCATTGGCAATCAACCAAGGAGCAGGTTTGCACTCAGCTAAGACTCTTGAACAAAATACACATTTATGAGTATTATGTCGCTCTTCTTGAAATGTAAGACATACAAAGACTTCCATAACTAATTAACCACCATCATCCATAACTTATTATCAAACTTATATTAATATAAATTTCACAGCGTTGCCACTGTTTAACTATCTATATTCTCTAATCTAATTAGATCGCTAATCGCTCTAATTAGAGCGGATACTACATGAATTGGCTAACTCGAACGAAATGCCACAACCCTGTAGTAGGTATACTGGCCCTCTTCCCGCCCGGGTTCCCGCCTTTTCGTAGCGGTGGGGCTTAGTTGCAGTGGGCTGGTCACCTACGGTGAACGAAGGTTCCTCACCTAGGGTCGGTCCGTGGTGTAGGGCCGGCCATTATTTCACACACACACACACACAGTACAAGTGTTTCACACTTGATGTTCCAGGAGCTTGATGAATGGAAATTCGTAATCTCATCGACGCCGTCTAAGCTTGCGTCCTTATTTATTCTATTTTTTAGATTCTAATGGCTGATAAATGGATCGTTAATAGTACGCGTTCTTATGCGAAAAGAATAGAAACTATTGTAGTATGACATAATTACATGATACGCAGTTTTACATCGCTTGAGGTTCGTGTGAACACGGTTCAAGTATAATAAATCTAAATTTAACTGTATCGTGCTTTCAGCGCAATACCATTACTGAATCACTTGGATGAATATCTCAAATTTACACGTCGGCTTCGGATTGTGATATGATGAAAAGGAAGTTATTTATCTAATATAATGAGGCTAGTAATCGCCTGCGACTTCGTTTGCATCATCATGTAATAACTTTTCGCTTGTATCGCTGCGTTTCAATAGTTTAAGAGAGACGTTAGAGAAATTGTCTTCATCGTAACTTTTGAACCATTCGTTCAAATCACTTGATGTTAAAGACAAAGTTCATCTATTTACTTGGAAAAATCTGCATTGATGAACAGTATTTATTTCTTAATTTTCTTAAAACTAAAAAGGATTTATTTCCTATTTATGAATTAGTTTAATATATTAAAATTTAATGCAAAATGTGGTTTTTAAGTAAATTATACTCAATTTAAATTTATGTTGATTTAAACAAAAAAGTTTCATTCCACAATAGTATTCAAAACGGGGATCAATTTATAACAGAAGCCTAAGGCTAATTTATCATTCTATATTCCAATACATTAAGAAACATAACAAGAATGACGTCTGCAAAAATCCTCACGTCCATAAGAGGGTTCGAACATCTTCCTCAGATTTGAAAAGTTTACACAAAACTATACTTTACAATGTTCATTCAATACCCAGACTGATTATATTTATAGTACTATAGAT
>DWTW01001393.1:0-12734 GCA_018246275.1 Papilio slateri
CATCTATTGACTGTTAAAATCTGTTTTATTAATTATAACAGTACTTACTTAAAATAAGCATATCAAAATCTACATAAGTCCATTGCTTTGACCTGTAAAAATAAAATCATAGTAAAGAACTATTAAAGAACATAAAGGTAACAATAACTAATTGTGAAAGAAGAAAAAAGTACGGTCGGCACATGAAACGCTGCGCACAAAGATGGCGGCGGCGCGCACCGAAACAAAAGCGCTCGTAAAACAGATCTATTCGGAGAAGAGAAATTTTGCACAAGTTGCAAACGCTTTGTGAGTTACGTGGAGTGCAAAGTTTAGGCTTAATGACCACAGTAAATGGCGATTATGTACGTGTATGTTTGAGTTCTTACATTAGTGTTTCAATATTTCTTACACGTTTAAAAAAATAACGAGACATCAAAGCTTTTAACCATATCATCATATAAGTAGGTATTTGTTTTCACTAAGCTTGCTACGTCTCAAATTCGACAATTTAAATCAAATATTTAAATGGTTTCTTCGTTATAACAATATTTAACTTCATAATTAAGTATTTCTTTGGTAACAATATAAAAACGGGTATTTTATAGAAACAAAAACGTGTTTATTTATATTAGTGAGCATCGAATTAAAAATATTATATCAGTTCAGCTTAATCAGTTAACTTCGGATGACATCACTGCTTTAATTTTTTTATTTAAAAAAAAAACATTACTGTATAAGTCAAGTCAACCTTTTAGAGCCGCACCTTTGTAACCAGATGCGTCCAGCGCGCGTCAATTGGTTCGCTAAATTTATTAATAATCCGTTTATTTATAGCTGGATAGTGTAAAAACTCTATTGTAAAATGTCGGATGTCTTCGTAAACTAAATTTAAAGTCCGGGTTCAGAGGTCATGTTATCCCAATACGATATCTTCTTACCCGATTTCCGATAAAATTAAGGACCGGAAATATCTCCGTTTCTAATTTCTTAAATTAATTTAATAAGCTTTTGTAGCTTTACCAGAAGAGGGTCATAAACGGAAGGCCTGCATGGAGGCACGTGAAGCATGAACTCCGCTAAGTGTTTAAATACAATTATTATTACTAACCGTGAGTTTACCCTGTCGAAAGCATTCACCTAAAACATGTTGTCATCTCTTTTATAGAGAAGGAGAGAGATAACTAAATGTTGTATGTAATGTTTTTTATATAGCCATAAGTATGCGGGTAAATATGTAAGGCCATCGTCTATGTCGTATGTCTGTCCTACGCATACGACATTAATATTCAGGGGGTGAGTTAAATATACTAGACGATACGTTAAAGAATAAGTAAGTAAATTTTTCAGGACTACATTTCTGCCGACTACAGTAAATTGGTCGCATTTAGAGAAGTTATCTGCCCAGGAAGTTCGGTCTGAACTTGTCACCAGCATTGAGTCAAAGTACAAAAATGATGAGTGTTTGGATTCACCAACCGGAAACCTGTTGTCGTCGTCGTCGTGATTCTGAAAGATATTCAGTGTGACGTACACAGCAGGTTTTGCTATATATGTATAGATTTACATATACATACATCTTTAAAATTTAAAATGACGATGATATCTGAACCTAAGTATTTGTTTGATGCATAACAAGTTCTCAAACCCAAACACTGTGCGACGTTTTTCTGTGGCCTACAAATACCTTAGTGTGCCACGTGTCACCAATGATCGAGTGTCATGTTTAATTTATAACAAAAATTGAGTGGCGAGCAGTTGCCACAGCGTGTTTCAAAAGCCAGTAGGCACTGCGGCCGACGGCAGCGCGGCCGGCGCGCGCACGCGTGGTCCGCTTACAAACGATTGGCGGGCGCCGCCACGCCTCGCGCCGCGGCCGCTGCGTCGCCTAATGTACATCAATTATTTATGTTGCTCGTAACTCAACCGACCGATACGACTAGCTGCTGCCCCTGGCTCCACTTGCGACGCCTAAATTCTGTATTTACTCGTACATGTAACTTCACTATGGATGTTTGTAAGATACGCATAATACGTTTAATGAAGATATATTTCTTCAATTAGACAGGTGGTAACACACTATGTGTATTATGAACGACTTCTTTTGTGACATTGTTCAAGGTTAAGCATTCCAAGGGAAATTTTGAAATGACTGATATTACTGTCCACGTATCTTTTGATAATGATGGATAAATAAACGATAATGGTTAAAAGAGTTGGGGAGACGTAGAATTTTGCCTATTAAAGTCTTAGAACAATTAATTAGCCTGTCTACACCTCCAAATATATTTTTTTCGAAGAATTTAATAAACTTAAAAAATTGTAAACGTGAAATGAAGCAAAAAAAATCCTTTATTGATAATTTAACCACATCTTTCTAACGTCGTATCGTAATATATTTTTACTCAGATCACACCGTGTCGAAACCACTTGATGATAAAAATAAAAAGTAGTCGGTCGTCAGCGGCCGCCGTGTTCCGGCATTGATAGGTATTAGATGCAGCACTAAACTTTAAATTAGGTCCTCAATCCAGATCAGACAGTGCCGGCACCATATTTCATAGTCGGCTTTGCACCGTCGCGTTGGATCAATATGGATGAGTGTTGCGCGCACATTCATACGTCAAAGGCTGCGCAGGCGCGCGCCGCGAGTGATGGCGGGCCCCAACTATTTATTACTTTTATTTATTTATAGAGATAGAATTGAAATGCTAAATTTTTTTATGTTAATTTGTAACGCTGTGAGATGGAAGGTGTGAAGGTAATAAGCATGAAATTGAATCGACTATTTTGTAACAATTAAATTAGTGCTACATTTAATGAATTTTAAAAATTGTTTTATTTCGTTAATCACTGAACCAATGTCTATTGTATATCTGTTCTGTCTTTTATTCTGTGCAATAAGTACAGCCGTACTTTTTTTTTCGAACGGATATTTTTTTAAATGTTTCGAACAAACGAATGGGAACGATGATCGGTCATTTTTACAACACGTATGAAAGAAACACAAGAATAAAATGTACCGACACACTAAACAGGTCGAAATTCGTCATTACACTGACAAGAATTGCGAATATTATTTTCATTACATTTAACCTGTTTTAATGAACGAACGCGAGTTACCGAGCTTCTAAACGTCCCATCCGACTTGGCCTTTGGTACAGTCGACGCGCACGCAGCACATGGCCGACCTTGTGTCAGATTGTATTGCCATCCCGACCTTCTCCGGCTAATAACGGATCATCAAATTCCTATTACGAGCAATATCATTGCTCGAACAATTTAAGACGTAATGTACCAGTTTACGAATCCGAAGTTTCTTAGAACAAGCTACTTGACGATACGGTAACACGTTTTGTATTATTCTTGCAGTAATATTACTGTAAAAAATATTACAAAGTCACTTATAACGCAGTTTTTATACGATGAGCGTCATAAATATTTCTTAACACGCTAACGACTCTTTTTATTTATCATGAGACAATTTATTCTTGTAAAAAAAACCCTGATAAAAAATATTTTTTTATATTACTATCCAGACTATAGTTGTTTCGAAATCGACTTTACCAAAAAATGAATTTATTGTTTAAAATGCTTCAGAACTGCTTTCATCAAAAAAATACTAAAGTTGCGTAACTGTGATGTGATAGTTAATTAGTGACTAGAACTAGACTGGCCGTGTGTCTAAGTAGCGATGACTTAGGTACATGTTTTGCGTATCATTGAACGGCTATTACCGAGACAACTCAGTGGAAGTCCGTCCGGGATGAGGTGATGCAAACTAAGATTACACGGTTCTTAGCGTGGCCGTGTACAGCGTGTTCGGAAATTTGCATTTGTATAACTTTGGTAACGAAAGTGTAGTTAGCAAAACTGTTTATTAATTTTCATTTTATTTGATGTATACCCGTGGCTTAAATATAAATGATAAGATGATTGCAAGTTGGCATGCACGTAAATTCGCGTTGTAAAATAAAAAAAATCATATTATCATTATGAGGTAGACAGTGATTAAATACAATTTAATGTTATTCGAATCCAGTTCTCATTAAAATATATTTAGATCAGCGCGGTGGTCTCTCTCCTAAGAGTTAACTTGATTAAGAATATTTCATCTAAACATAATTTAAAGTAATTTAAGGAAGTGTTAAAATTGATACCTTCAGGATTCATTAAAATTATTAAAACTTTTGTGAGACATTATTAACTATTTATCAAATAAACGGCTTAACTCACGTTTTCTTACTTCGGCGATGGTACCGACAAGTTTCGGACCTGTTGCAGTTCGCGCATGTGGGAGCGGGGCGCGGCCGCGAACTAATTCCACTCACCCTGAAGAAGGACCTCCGACAGGTCCGAAACTTGTCGCTACCATCACCGAAGTAAGAAAACGTTCAGAATTCATTCAGAGTTTCCACTTTCGATGGTAGACCATCCAACCACTAGGCAACGGTGTGGTCAGTTTTGACATGACTGAACGTAATGTAAATGCCAACAAGCTGTATGAGCGGTATTGTCATGGTCGCTGGGCACGGAAATGTGGTAAGCGGACGGTCGCTCCACCGTCCGCCGTCCTCAAGGACGGGCACCGAAACTGTGCCAATACGACCTCACCACTGCGATTTGTAGTACGTTGGCTTTCCTATGACGTGTATTAGCTATATCATTATCCTATACTTGTGTACATACAAGTTGTACGTCTGGTTACAAGTAAAACTAAAGCATTTGATTGTCAAATCTTAAGGTTATTTTTAGATCGGTTTTGCAGCTTTTTTCTCCTATTGCCTTTCTCTGTTTCTATGGCGGTAAAAAGCGAAGTTAGCTTTTAATATTGATCTGAATTATTTATTGAATTTAATGGCGTTGTGAGGTTTTCCTATAAATTTGAACTTCCGATGTTGGTATTCATCAAACACCCGATAACTTCGATATCGCCGCTCTTCGTATCTTAATCAGTCGCTCTAAGAAGCGTACTAAGGTACCATATCAAAAATTACTATTACTTATTCAAACAGGTTAGGGTTATACAAGTCAGACTTTCTAGTTTCTAGTGCATCTCTACCAACTAAATATCGCGCCTCTATTTTGTAAGTCGTAAGATTCAAGTTGCATCCGCACTCTCGATAGGGACCTTCATAAATATTCAATTTATCTCATACGAAATTCAATTTTGCCGTGAGGGATTTAGGTAGAGAATGGAACGAACGATACGGCCGAAGCTTCTAAATGGTTTAAGGTGCACTTTCCGCGCGGGTCACGGGATGAGCTCAACCTTTCACGCGTGGTTCGTTCTAGAATGGGCGCGGCTTTCGCCATGCTTTACTGTTTCATTGTAACGTGGAAATGTGAGATCGTAGATGTTTAGATAATTTAATAGATTGCGGACATGTTTCTTGTACAAAATAGTTATGGTTTTGAAGCCATTATCGTCCTTTTTCCTGGAAAATAGAATAGTACGTGGTCAATTTCTACCTACTCATTAATCTAACCTGTACATATTTCTTGTATAAATAGATTGAGCCTGATGATTTTTGACAGGGAAATCGCCTTCGGGAACTGCAGTTTAATAGGCACTTTATCTACTATGCTTCGGAGTCGTTCATTACATTTAATACTTTCTAATGTTTAAAAAACATAATGAATGTTTGTGGAGTCATTAGAGAACAGCCCTGGCGGCTGGCATTTTGTGGATTTCTCCTCATCTCCCACTGTACTAGTAAAACGTTCGTACATACAGTGTAACGTTGCCGACGCTCAACTGATTGTATGTTAATCTGTACACCAGCGACCCCTGGCGGATGCATCGAGCAAAAGGTGACATAGTTGTAGCGCGCCGCGGATTGAACCCATTAGTTAACATTTACAAGCAAATTTCACATTTATTACTTCTTCATTTTACGTTTGCTTTTCCGTCTTCTGTGAAATATTTTCTGTTTTCATATTTCGGTAAACATAAGATAAAAATAGTTTGGTTGGTTTTCGGTTCGCAGAATTAAAAATGTATCAATAAACGTAAACCTTAATGCCCGATGTGGCAAAGGGTATAATTTTTATTCCTTTACATTTGCGTTAAATAAAAAAAAACAAGAAGCTAAACTGTTTGGTTTTAGTGGATATTAAACATATCTTAACACTGACTATGCCATTGTAACCGTAACAACTTATCATATTATATCATGAAATAATTACTCATTTTTTATTAATTATAAAGCCTCAAAAGCCCAATGGCTATGGGTACGGACCGCGACACATGCACAACATGGTCGTGGGTTCGAATCCCGCCGTTCGACTATTGTCGTGAACCATGTCCCAACAAGTTTAAAACTTGTTTAGACATGGTTAATAGAAATATTAGTAAACTCTTTCAATAATCTACTAATATTTCATATGCCAAAAGTGGGTTGGCGTCAGGCAGGCGGTCGGCCGTAAAACAATGTTAACCAAAACCTATTACAGTATGAACAGGTAAGATGAAAAAATAAATACAATAAATAAATATATGAACTTATTAATTACGATTAAAACAATCTGTAGCATTAAAAGCCTACATTTGGCGCAAAATTAAAAAACAAATCACGACACAGGGACGGTCAGACGACAATATAATATTATATATTGTTCTATAAATTCCCGCCTTATTAAGTTTGAAACGAAATGTGTGGTATGGTACATACTATATTTTACCGCGCGTAAGTCGTGAAATAATTGGTCGTAAGATTTATAGCAACTACCCTCGACGTGTGTATAACTTAAGCCCCGCAATGCATGCAAATAAGTTTCTATTTCATCGCGAACCTTCAACTTAACCGGCGCGAAGGTAATTAGGGTTGTCGTGTGGAAAAAATATAACATCCTGTCCAAGGATAAAAATCAAGGCATACGAAGGTCTTGCATTATAAAATAAATCATTAATGTACAATGCAATGTGTTCAGTGGATGGTTACTAAATGTTTTATAGGAGACTTGAACGCGGGGCTTCGAGTGGTCAAAGTGTGTTGAGAACGCCGTGGCTCTTGGGTATCTGTTGAATCGGTGGGGCTTGGATTTAATTTATTCAAAGACAAATGATTGTCAACTCCTGATGTATGATGAATGCGTTTTTGCTTTTTAAATAGTAAAATAAGTAATCTCAAACGGTAGAATACTTCTGAGAGTCTTTTTTAACAATTAAATAATACCTTTATTTGAATGTAGTATAAAGAATTACATAAAAAAAATAACTAGTGTTAAAGAGAGGATTCTGATATAATATTGTTCACAGGAAATTGATTTAAATTGAATTTCTTCAAACATGTTTGAATCAATTGGACATGTTACAGAGTTTTAAAATAAGAGATTGAAGAGGTTTTACTGGCATGGTTGTAAGGACTCTTGTAGCCGCGGTACCTTTTTAAGAGTAATGGGTAACTTAGATTGTAACTTAGTTACAAGTATGGTCACTTTATCGCTACCGGTGCAGTGCAAGACATAAGCTTATAGCGATCTGTTAGAAGCGATGGTGTGAAGTTAAATTATATAATTTTACAGGCAAACGCTAGATTCAATAGTTTAACAAATACTATGAAATTCTTTCCCTTTTTACCGGATTGTCCGCCGATGTGGAGTGGCCGTAAAATTAGACAATTAATTCCCGTGAAAAATATGTTTATGGTAACTAATATTTATATTGATAGAATA
Organism: Papilio slateri; assembly: GCA_018246275.1. Classification (NCBI taxonomy): domain Eukaryota; kingdom Metazoa; phylum Arthropoda; class Insecta; order Lepidoptera; family Papilionidae; genus Papilio; species Papilio slateri. Next base: position 7,657 of record DWTW01001393.1, read on the forward strand.
TTTCTAGGAAAGTACTTTGTTAGCAAGATCACATTCAATTGTTATACATATTTATATGTTATATTTATATATAGGTGTTACATATTATAACGTAACTGCTATAATTGACCATTCAAATTTGGGGAATTTGTAAAAGCATGGGATATTTATTGCATTGCATAGGTACATGATTGAAACAGTGTGATGTATTTTATTATTTTTTATATCTTACAGTACACAATTTGTAGCCTACACGAAAAACTGAATGAATTTTCTAACATTAAAGCTGACACAGCCGATACCAGAGCCAAAATTTAGTGATCATCTTCGTAGCCACTGGGGAGGGCGTTGACATGGGGGTTGTGGAACAGGGACTTCTGGCCATCACCCCATGGGAATCTCTGAAGAAAAAAATGTTTTAGAGTAAAAATAAAGTACTATGGTCATTACAGGAAAAGTAAGTTTTCAATCACTTATTCTTCAAATCAAAACATTTGAAGAAACTAATTTCACCTTAGTTAACTAAGACTGCAAGAACTATCTATTCTATATCTTTAGAATACACCAACATTAAATAAATTAATAGACTAACATTTGATTTATTTTATTTATCTATAACTAAAGTTTTAATATCCAACTCATTAAACATTTTAACACAATCAAAGAAATGGGAAAGAATATTGATATGTTAATAATGTAGTTCTCCATATGCTAGTACTGATAGGAATCACCGACAGCCCTCTATGCAGAGCCTGTTTGGAGGAAAAAGAAATGTCATCCCATGTCCTGCTGCACTGCCAGGCAATGTCCGTTTACAGGGTCAAATACCTTGGCTCACCAAGATCACTTCTGGAGATTGTCAGTAACATTAAAGGGTTGCTGGGATTCTTTGAGGAGCTGGGTTGGTTGGAGTGGCCCATATCCCACCCAGATGAGCTATACATGCAAGTATGCGCTAGATAGTAATAGTAGAATAGAATAAAAGGTAGTAATAGTAGAATAGCCCCCTACTATTACTACCTTAACTACTACTACTAATGTTGATCTCAAAAATTATTTTTTAATACAAAACTATTCTATTTTAGAAATTTAATATTCACAGTAATGTTTCACATCTGTCGGGTGTCCCCTGACGGCCAATTTTTTTTTAAACAAAATACCAGATAAAAGAAGTTTTTAGTATTAATAAAAAAAATTGATAAATGACTCATTCAAACTAACAAACAAAATGTGTCAAAATAGTCTAAATTTTTGTTATAATGCTGGTGAATCACCTATCATAATTTGATATGAGATTTTTATGAGATAAAAGGATAATGACTTGTCTATCTACTTTGATTTTGTTAAAAAGGCGTGAGTTTTTTTTAGCTGATTGTCAAATTTAGGATATTATTTTGTTTACAAAAACATATACAATGTACTTTAGGGTATGCTCATTCAAAATATGCGCTAGACATGGAGTTGTGGAGAATAGCCGCCTACTACTACTACTACTAAGGTATGCTTGATTTTTAGGCTCTTCTTTGCAGAATAACTAGTTGTGCTAAATTTAATTCTTTTTATACTCTAAACTGCTACATATATAGCTCAATTTGTTAGAAATTAATCTTATGCAAAGACATTTTTCAAGCAATTCTTTACCTTTCTAGCATAAACATTGCTAAAAGAGTATCTTAGATTTGATACTTACTTTGAAAACAATACCACCCCTAATATAAAGGTTTTGAGAAGGCTGAGTCATTTTATAAATAAAATTTAATAAGATTCTTGCTTGGAATTCTTGCAAGAATATTTTTGTTTTAATATTAACTTACCTTTGTGCGGATGCGCATGTAATCGTAGGCAATAAACGGGGGGCGCTCGTGGTGTTCCTCTTGATGCGCTAAGTAAGCATTAAGCATACCGAGACCAACAGCCGGGAACGCCACGAAGAAGGTCAGCTTCTTCCATAGCTTGTAGCCACCTAAATAAACATTTTATTTTATAAGAATTACATCTGTGTTAAAAGAAAACAACAAGTCAAACTGATAAGCCCTGAAAAGGGTTATGTGATTACATAATTTACAAATTTTACAAATTGAACACCTTACCGCCATGTCCTCCAGCAGTGGCGGAGTGTGAAACAGCCCGTGCTTGATTTTTAAGGTACAAAGTTGCTGCTCTTTGCATGATTGAAGCCATTTTTGCGAATCAAAAATCCAACTGAGTCTGAGATAAATTTATATGTCAAAGTGGGCAAAAAGAAATGTTATCGATTTAAATGCTGCCAGGTACATCAATGTAACATACAAATATAAAATATTTGGTTTCATTATTTTTGAAATATAAATAGTTGGATAATGGTATTATATTTATAAAAAGTATTTTTTCGTAGTTTCTCACGGTAGGTCTTTTAATCTTCAACAATTATTTTCATTGCAAATTCGATATCATCTAATTTAAAATGTTCATAAAAAAATTAATAAAATTATTTTTTTTACTGATCATACTTTTTATATTAGCAATAAAATGATAATAATGGCCCCATTGACAGAAAATTTATCATTTAAAAAAAAGCATGCCCATTTCAATATGTATTGAGAATAAGTAATTTTTTTACAATATCTGAAAATTTGCAACACCTTTTTCTTAATTTTTTCCTAACAATGTTGTAATATGCTGGCAACAAAACCGTAAAAAACATACTTGCGATAAAACATGCGTTAGGTGTCACTAAAACAAACCACAGAAGCTCGTTATTTCCTACTCATTTTTTTTAATCAGAAGAGGATTTTGGAAATCAAAATGAAACTGCATTACGATACTAATTATATTCGTCATCTTTTTTACACTGGAATGTGAACTGAATATTTCTCATGTCAAGTCTTCTTTACATAATACTAATGAGTTACGGTAACAGATCTGGCCGGTAGAAACCAATGGTTTTTGTAAAGTTATATTCATTAAAATATGTGTCATTGAACAGTAAAACAGAGATGGCTCATCACCGTATCAACCAGATACAATTATCTCTACGCCATTGGTCGTATTCCCGTGAGCGGTTATTCATTATTTTGTATAATTACTGTTATCAGTTTAACAAATATTAATATGCTTGGTACCTATTTGGATGATATTATTTACTATATTAGATTAATCACATGTAGGTACATGATTGTGGTATATGGCCATAGTTGGTTGATCGAATGATGGAAAATTAAGATAACTGGATTTGCAAATGTCGCCATCTTCTACATTACTTTCTTCCTGAGGAAAGTGAGTTTCTAATATTGACCTCGGCGACACCTGAAACAAAACATACGCAAATATTAATAAAAAACTACAAAATCATCATCATTACTTGTTAAGAAAGAAAAATTAAGAATAATTTTTGCCACTTTTATTTAAGTACTTCATAAAACACTTTTCATCCAATTAAAACAATTTTTCGGTATTATATTCATCAATTTCATTCATTTCATTCACTTCTGACCCGGAATAAGGGTTATGTTTTGCGCGTTCATGTACTAAACGGCCGGACCGATTCTGAAGAGGGAGGAGTAATTAGATTCGTATTCTTCCCGAGAGTGTCATAGCTAATCTGACGTCAACTTAGTAATAAGCAGAAATAAAACATATGAAGGAAATTTAGACGTAGGTAAGGCTTACTTGTAAAGTAAATCGAAAACATCATATATGCTCCTACATATACCTGGATCTTTTTTGGAAATAAAGATAGATTGCATAGCAACGGCTCCGGACCAATTCCGGGTCATGAGAAAATAATCAATACTTTGAAGACTAAAAAAACACGCAAAGCTCTCGTTATCTATTATTTTAAATAGGTGGCGAAGTCTTCAATTACATATTTTTCAACATTTTTTTCTATTTCGTTTATCTTTTGCTATAATTAGAAGAAGTTAATACTTGTTTCATTACCTATCGTTAGAAACATATTTGAGCCATTTAAATTTTGATAATCTGTTTTATGGAATGTAACATTTTTATCTGCATCCTGGACAGACAAAAACGATAATAACAGTCTTCAGCGATAAAGTTTTAGGAATCAGCGACGTATTTAAACTTCCATTAGTGTAAATTGATCTTGTAGAGAAACGAAACGAAGATGTGTGTGCATTCAACCAATTCTACGATCACCATTTACCTCAAAAACAGGTAGACAGAAATAGCAATAGGTTTATTAAAACGAGCATCTTTGCTTTCGAAAAACATTATCATTATGCTTTTAGCTATATCGTTGAATAAAATAGCTTTTTAAAAATTTTATTAACATAGATCCGGAGAAAACTATTCATTTTGTGTACAAGAACCCGAACCCTGACTAGTCTAATATCTAGACATTTCTCTCCGTTCGGTCTAGCCGAACCGAGGGATCTAAGTCACAACGTATAGGTTCAATAAGATCACATAAAAGATATTTGACGCGTGTGTACACGCACTTAGTTTTTTTTTTTTAAATACATCGCGAACAGCTTTTTTATTTGTAATAGGATGCAAGTCGCGTCCACTGTGACAGTCGCCGACGCCGACCGCGCCGCGTCTGAACGCATGCTAAGTAACATGACATGACAAGAGTGATTATACTGCAAACAGAGATCCGTATAACTATAATTAACAAATTTATAATCATAGCATATAAGAAGAGGATATTTTTATAGTAGAATACGGCAAGCGGGCAGCTCTTCTCTCTGAGGAGAGTGGTGTGATGGCTGGTACCTAGGACCTATCTAATTATTTTTTAGCTTTTAGTACATTATCTAAATCTTACCTTAAATTCCTTACTAAAATAAATACCTACTAAATTATTACCTTTCTTTTCAATAACACCGTTTGATTAAAAAAAATACCTATTTTATTTAAAGTTTTTAGTTTTTATTTCGATGTTGTGTGCTCTAATCTATTAGTGATCTAATGCCTATTTTCACCATCGATCCCTAACTTTAAGGGAGCCCCTAAAAGAATTTAAGTGTCAGTTTCGTTTTCACCATCAACTAAGTGTCACCTAAACTCTTAGGTGGCCCGTAAAATATAGGGGCCCGATATTCGGCCTTTTAGCGCTAAGTGACAGTTTTAATGTTACATTCATATGGGTATTTGAT
>DWTW01001394.1:0-12733 GCA_018246275.1 Papilio slateri
AGGTATATTAAAAGATGGTTGACATGTCACTTTTTCCATCCCTCGGAAATGTTCACCACCGAAGAATACTTTTTTCCATTTTAGTCACAACATCCTCGTTTAAATCACACTCTTTCCTTAATTACCAAAGCTATTTGTACTGGCGATGGGCGATTGTTGCAAAAAAAAAAACAATCGACTGAATCGAAAACTGTACTGTTGTACTACTGTGCATTCCATTGTCGATTTAGTAGTTCTTCGCCATTATTCGAAGACTAATCGACAAATTGACACGACTACAAACTACCACTATCTATACACACACTGCAAATTTGTATCGCAGCGCACGCCCGCCGCACCTCTTTTGTAATTACTTATCACATAATTAGTACAGTATAGTATATTTAGGCTTTTAATGAAAGGCGCGCTGCACACACTACAAATTAGTAGTTAACGTTGACACGGTAACCGTTTCAGTTATTGTCGCCCGCCGCACGCCGTTAGTCGATTACAATAATTGTTAGTCGATTGCTGTCGACTTTTATCGATTAAACTGAACTCGAAACGATTAAATTGAATAATTTGACCAATTTTAGTAATAATCGCCTATCGCTAATTTGCACACCTATTGGTCACGTGTGTAATATTTATTCTATCGTCAGACCAAAACGTCAAGTTGACTTTTGTATATTGTTTAAAATTACATTTGAGTGCAGTTTAGTTGTTAAGCTATTTACTGTTTCTCCCTGTTTTAATTTTATTCGGAAATATTTTCAATTACTGTGAGGCTTATCTTGTTACGACTTATATCATATCTATGTAAATATAATGGTGCTCTTATGTTAAAAATGATTGTCTAGTCTACAAAACGATAAAAATATTACATAAAATATTGCTGTTTTATTTACAATATTTATTTCGACAGTACCTTAATGTTTCTTTCAGGGTCACGCATGAGTTCGCTATGCGTAACACTATTAGCGCTTTATTCCAATTTTATCTTGACCAGGCGACACTATTCTTTCGAGATTCAGAGAGAGAAAGCCGCGTTTACAAGATATCGTGTAAAATTTGTGCAAAAAAACTTGCGGCCCGCAGTAGCTGCTTATGATGTCTAACATCCGACATTTTACATTGGTAATATTAATAATCAACATTAACATTGTATTGTAATTGTATGTGATATTATACCAATTTCCCGGAAAATAGGTTGGTCAATCTGACGGTCAACTCTAGCTAGCACCACGCGCTTATTGGTCAAATCAAATACCGCGCGCTTCATCGGCTTCCTGTGACATACTTCCGTCGCTTCACAATATGGCTCCCACGGATTGCAGAAAAGCGAGATGAAAGATGTTACACATTAAAATATATTTACTAAATAAACAGCTTGAAGTTCTGTATCTCAGCTATTGTCTGCTATTAGCCAATATTTGGGACTCGAGATGAATAATAGTTTTACTTAGAACTGAAGGAAAATTTTAACGATTGATTGCAGCAGAATGATAAACTGCAATGGTTTAAAAAAAAACTTGAAGTTTCAAATTTAAATACTATAAGAAACAGAACTGGTGTACTAAAATCAAGTACACATTCAATTTTTACAAGAGTTATTTGCATAACAAAAAAAGAAAATATATAAAAAGGTAACCAACATATAGAAAAAGCTAAGGACTTACTATTCAATGGGCGTAAAATTCATTGGAATTAAAACTAAATTATTTTCGCCGTACGCTTTCAAAAGTAAACTTTTCCTAAGTAATCTTTTAATTTATTTTTGGCAACATCAGTTTAATTTTATATTATATACTGGCGACCCTTTTCTGTAATTGTCATTGTCAAAAATCATAATATTTTGTCCATCATATTTTCTTTGTGGCCCTTTAGTATTTAATTTTACGGTCGCAAAGTAACTAATTAAGTAAATTTTTCAAATGAGTAAAAATTTTTGCTAAGAGACAATTATTTAGTTTCCAATAAATAACATTAGAGTATTTATTCTTATCGTTATACTTAATGTTGGTGACGTAAAAGTGAAAGACGTATATCAAAATTATGAGTGACTCCAAATCTTATGTAAATTTCTCATGCCAGCGATGCTTGCAGCCTTTGAAGTTAGACGAATCCTTAAATAACCTTGGCGAACACACCATTGCAGATTTAACTCTTCAGATACGAAGGAATAATGAGGCGGATTTGGATTTGCAATCTGCTAGTCTGGAGCACTATGTACCTCCTTTTAGGATGTCCGAGTCAGGTAATAATATTGATAAGGTTTGTGCAAGTAAGAACTGTCTTGCTTGTTACTTACAATACCATAAGAAAGTTTTTTAAAGATAAAATAAAAAAAGATTAATGGTAATTCATGGTATAAGTACTATTGTATTCTAGCTTAATGGAATTATAATTTGTTTATATTAAAAATATTGTTGGTTTACATACAAAATGTCCAGATTGAATATGTAACTAATTTAAATTTTTAACCCTGACAATCTAATCTTCAGTGTTTTGATTAGGCCATTCTTTCTATTAACTATTTAACTTTAATGCACCTGAATTTCTTGTTTCTAGGTAACGGAGCCAATGGATTCATGGTCATATCAGATGGCTGGGAAACAACATCTTTAGGTCATCAACTACATGTAAAAGCTACATTGTTTGATTTACTATCAAACAATTCAGACGTTGATCATCCACTTTGCGATGAATGCACCGATACTCTTCTAGAACTAATGGACAATCAGTTACGTTTGACTGAAGCTGAATGGAAAGACTACAATGATTATTTAAAGAAACTTGAAGATGACAAGGAAGATTTGAATTTGGAAGGCTTAGAGAAAGAACTAGAAGATTGGAAACAAGAACAAAGCAGATTATTACAAGAGCTATCTGCTTTACAAAAAGAAGAAAAGGCTATGAAAGAAGAAATTGATGTACAGGAAAAGGAGAAAGAACGATTGGAGAAAGAGCAAGATGTTTACTGGCGTGAATACACAAAGTATCGGAAAGATTTAATGACAACCGAAGATCAGATGAAGTTTTACGAATGTCAGCTCTCTTATACGCAATCACAGTTAGAAAAACTTAAGAAAACTAATGTCTTCAAGGCTACCTTCCACATATCTGATTCGGGTCAATTTGGGATAATAAACAACTTCCGGTTGGGTAGATTGCCTACAGCACCTGTAGATTGGTCAGAAATAAACGCAGCTTGGGGTCAAACGGTCCTACTTCTTTCTTCTTTGGCTAGGAAAATTAACTTTTGTTTCCAACGGTACCGCTTGGTGCCGTTTGGTAATCATTCATATATAGAAGTGTTGGAGGATCAAAAGGTTCTACCTTTGTATGGATCAGGAGGATTTAGGTTCTTATGGGACACTAAGTTTGATGCGGCTATGGTTGCTTTCTTGGACTGCTTACAACAGTTCAAAGAGCAAGTCGAAAAGGGCAACACTGGCTTTTGTTTGCCATATAGGATAGATAAAGGAAAAATTGAGGATACTGCATCGCCGCCCCATGCATATTCTATCAAGATACAATTTAATTCTGAGGAACATTGGACTAAAGCCTTGAAATACATGTTGACGAATTTAAAATGGGCATTGACTTGGATTTCATCACAATTCATCGAGGATAAAACTGAAGAACAGTAACTTTATTCATTAATTTATCCGTGGGCACTTATCAAGCCGTAGTTTGGCCTTAGTTACGCTAGTTGAGTAATAACTTGGCTTAAACTTTTAAAATATGTTATGGAGGTACAGGTCAAGTTACCTTAGACATTGGCTGTCCGATTTGATTAAATAAATCAAAGCAAGGGTCCACTTGAAGGCTTCTACATAACTTGGAAACTCTTGTGCTTTTTATTTTTTACTCTATGGTCAAAGCAAGTCATCGTAATTCATAGAGTCAAGCATAATTGCTAAACAGGTTAGTTATGGATGCATCTTCAAGACGGAGAGCTATTAAACAAATATTCTAATTATTAGTTGTGATTTCTGTGATATTCAGTTCTATTATTATATTTTAATGGGTAATGCAGATAACATATGAGTCATGGTGGAGATCAAAGCAAGATCATTTTGATTTTAACCAATATTTGATAAGAAACATGATTAAAATTACATATTGAAGCATGTTTCCAACAAAATATGGGAAAGGTTATTTCCAGTTTAGATTCTTCATTTTCATTCATTTATTAATTCATTCATTAATTTATTAAAGTGTAAGTAAAACATAGTGTGAACATATGTAATTTTTTTAAAGATTATATGTGTATAAAGTGTCTATTTTTTTTATAGTAGAAGGTGGCAAACGGGCCAGCGGTACACCCAATATTAAGTGACCGCTACCCATAGGCATCTGTAACAGACTAATGAGTTGCAGATGCGTTGTCTTCCCCTTCCCATCCTTTCCTTATTAGGAAAGAATAGGAAGGGAAAAAGGACTAGTATTTAGGTCTCCGGTATAAACTGTCTACTAAAATTTTATTTTTATTTTATACCTTTTCTATTTATATTATGATCTCATTTATGAGGTACCCTAAAAGTCGCCCCAGGCACTGACAAAATGATCGAAAACAGATATGGTATGGGCATGTAAGAAAACGACTTGAAAATGTTGTCCAAGTTGCTTTGAACCTGCCAAATCGAAGTAGAGATAGAGTAGAGATAGAAGAGAGATAGATCCACTTCAAATTGGTGAAATATAAAAAGAGGCCTCAAGAAAGCCCGATTTCACGACCTAACGACCAAGACTAATTGTTGGCGCAGGAAAGTGACCCAAATTAAGTGAGAAAAGGGAAAAACAAAGAAGAGACACTATTCTGAATTCTACATTCTGAACACACTCGCACGTATTTATCTTATTTAAAAAAAAAAAACATGATCAATATTTGAATAATAAAGAAACTTATATAAAAGTACAATAATCTTGTTAATTATTTTCCTTGCTAATAATGTAATAATTTGCCATCTTTTGTACGTTAAGAGAACTAAAAGTCAAGAAAATTATTTGTGTACTGGTATTCCTGTAAGTTTTAACGTTATACAATAGATGGCAATGATTTAAATTTCGTCAAATAATTAAATAAAAAGTATAACGAAAATTTATGTTTTTTTATTCAATTCATTGTTGTTGTAATTTGTACACAATTGGAAATTGTGTCTATTAATTTGACTCGCTGTATCAGAAAAGAAATCGTAAGTTGACGAGAATATGTGAGAATAATGCTTCTAGATGTCGCAATGTCTTGTTTAGGTTCCATAGATAAATTCAAATGGAATTTTGTAGCCTTAACAGGAGCGATTTTGGCATAATACAGTCTTCGTCTCGTCGGTATTGCAATAAAAATATATACTAGGTACTATAATAGGTATGTGCAAAAGAAATAATAAATTTCTTCTCATCATAGTACACTGCGGGGCGGAAATGAGACTTCCTCGGTGTTCAATAATTAATCTTATTGTCTCATATCCTACCGGATAATAAACGTCGTTTCGTAAACACCTTTGTTAGGAAAATACTATAAATACAGAATAACTTCATAAATTCTCATTAGAGGATATAGCTGTGTTTTGAAATATAAACATAGTTATTACAAGTACACAACTTATAGGTTGACCAAGAAATACACAAAATAAAAACTTACTTAAATGTCTTATAAATAATATAAAATTAAATTAAAATATAATGCTAAGAGACTGGTTTTTTAACTTTTACCTTTTATTAATTCAAATAATAAGCCACATCTAAATTAGAGGAACATAGTTCGGATAATACGATAACTAAGACTTTTGAATATATTTTTTTACTGTTTTGTACAGCAATACGTTTTAAATAAGGTACCCCTTTGTACGCTCCCTGGGTGCTAATATTAAAGGAATAAGGATCCATTTGGCACGGCCCTGACACACTTCTCTTGCTTCTTCTAAATACAATATACATCTATGCATCATGTTCATAGATGGTTATGCTTATGTAACTGTTTATTTTATAGTAATAGATGGCGCTAGTAGTATTAAAAAATCGTGGTGTATTGTAACTGTCACCGTAAATTGTTTATAAATACCATTCGTTTATAATCTCACTAGCTATATTGTGAACTGTCGTAAAATTGTGCACTGAACGAATCGCTTACAATTCACTTGTCTTGACGTCAAATTGTGAACTGGATATCTTTAACTTTGCGTAATTAAGGCGCAGTTTTAGCACGTTGAGCTGTTTGAATTGAGTGGTGAAAAATTAATATCAGAAGAACTTATTACTTGTTTTCCTTTTATAATTTTATTGCCATTAAAATAAATCCAAAGATAAATCATAGAGATGCTTCAAGAAATTTTGGCTCAGAAAATATTTATTCCAGTTTAAATATCAAGATTCTTAGATTATTTTGTAAAGTTTTTAAATTAATATTGGTAACGTAATACACCAACTTTTGTACAATATTCGACATTATGAATTATAACGAAACTTTATTAATACACCTGACCTCCAAAAGTTCTTGGTGGCTTTCTAAACAATATTGTATGAACTATGTAGTAACTATAAATAGGCGATATTGTAATAATTATAATTACGTCCAAATTAAATCAAGTTCACGCATCAACTACGTTAATATTAGATTTTATATCCCAAGGAGGCAAACGTGTAGGCGTTTTTTTCTGTATGAGAAGGTGGCAAACGAGCAAGCGGTTCACCTGATGTTAAGAGACCGCTACCCATAGGCAACCGCAACAAGTCGTTGCAGATGCGGCCTACCTTTAACTTTTAATGGAGAGAGGTGGGGATAGACAAGATATTTCCTTTTTCTTTCCATCCCCTTCTCCGTATAATCCTAATGCTTACCTTATTAGCAAAGGAAGAGAAGGGACAGGGGACTGAAATTGGGCCTCCGGCACTTCAATCGCCAGACGTAACGCAGAATACTTCTACTTCACGCCTGCCTTCTGTGAGATCGTGGTATTTCAACAGTCGAGCCGGCCCATTCGTGCAACAGATGTTGTTACGGGCTCTACCACTGTTATGTGATCACCGCTTCCCATAAACACCCGGATTAATGTTGTTTTGATTGTGATGGCAAGTGGTCGTCGTCGTTCCAGTTGATGGTCGTCTACTGCGGCTCGTAGCATTGATCGCTGCATAGATCGTTCGCCTGCCGCCCTCAGCCCCACAACCTTGACCAGATCATTGACCCATCCTGTGGGAGGACTAAGCTACGTCGACCTGGACGTGGCCGTCATCCCAGGTACTTTCTGCTCCATCTGGCATTCATTCTGCGAGCAATGTGTCTTGCCCATTGACACTTTAGGTTTGCAATTTTTCGGGCAATGTCAGTGTTACTTAGGTTCTACGGCAGATCACATTATCTCTGATGCGATCTCGCAGAGAGACTCCGGGAATTGCCCTCTCCATTGCCCTTTGAGAGACCTTGAGGCATTTATTGGTGCTCACAGTGATGTGTGCACCAATAAACGGACATCTACCCCCATTCTTCTTCCTATCCTTTTCTCTCTTTGTCTATGTATTGTTTTTTATGTCAAACATAAACCTTTGCAACTCTAATGCTTGTCGCGGATGTCTTAGCGGTGGTTAGCACTTAAAATCCCGTGAACCGCTTTCTCGTTTGTCGTAACAATAGCCAGGTTTCATCGTATATTCATTAGTAAAAATGATATAACTTACTTAATAAGATTTTTTTCGTAACTCAATTCCCTTCCCAACAATTTGTCCGTTACCCTAGGGATTTGCATTTATATTAAAAGTTCCGGCTGGTGCCACTAATGCTTACATCGAGGAAGGAAAGTAATGAATAAAACAAAAATATACGAATAGAGACGCAATATCATTTTTGTCCTTCACGCTTCGACTAATCTTTCTTATATTTTTCTCTTGAAATTTTATAAAACTAAAAATAGATATAAGCAGTTTCGGATTAAGGGGGAGGGGGTCAATGGGCTTAGGCCCCTCTTGGGAGGGGGGCCCAAGCCCCTAGTCCCCTTATTATTATGTATAATTAAATTTCATAGTACCATTACATTACCTTATTAAGCTAAACTACATAAAATGTATGCTTTGTTCGTTGTTGATTTGTAACCTAACCAATATTTAAGGGGCTCAAGCCCTTCAAACGACAATCCTGGATCCGTCATTGAATATCAGAAATAACTGTGGCACTTCTACAGTGGTAGAGCTCGCAACAGTAACACCTGTTGCACGAAAAGGCCGGCTATACCTGTGAAATACCACGACCTCACAGAAGACAGACGTGAAATACCAATATTCTTCGTTTAGTCCCATGAGTGAGGTGCCGAAGGCCCAATTTTAGGGGATGGATAGGAAAAGGAAATATCCTTTTTTCTGTTTATCCCCTCCTTTGTCTATTAAAGGTAGGCAATGCATCTGCAACTCATTTGCTTTTTGCGGATGCTTATGGGTAGCGGTCACTTAACATCAGATAAACCTCTTGTTCGTTTGCCTCCTTCTTCCATAAAAAAAAAATCGGCCCAGTAGTTTTAGAGTCTATTCAATTCAAACAAACAATCAAATCTTTCCTCTTTATAATATTAGTTTAGATAGCAAATGAATAAAAGACAACACAATAACTCAAATTACTTTTTAGCTGTTTTTTTTGGTAGTACAGTGTAAAAAAATAGCAAAGATTTCTTTGCATTACACACAAAAAATCCCTATAAAACCTCCGTGCATACAACCTTCTTACATTACATCTGAGCACACAAAGGGCCTGTCCGTCCGTGAGTAAGCCTCCGCCTAATTTACGACAGCTACGGACTATCGTATTAGAGCGGATGCGGGTGAAATGTCAGACCTCTAGAGGTTTTATCTTTGATAGGTATGAAATCTCACGCTAGCGCTACCTTATGGGGTAATCAGTGACCTTAGAAACTAAACTAAATTGTTTTGTAAATGTTAATTTTATTTCTTATACCTTTTATATAAATCGAGTATAAAAAAATCATATCATATCATATCATAGTATAACTTCCTCGCTTGCTGTACTACGGCGTACGCGGGGATGTGAGACGTGTGGGGGGGCGGGGTTTATTGCGCACAAAAAATCATTTGGTAAAATTTGTCAGTTTTTTGAACTTACGAGGTCCACTAAAAGCTAATAGTAATTTCTTCACATCCTTTTCATTAATATCTATCTGGACGTTCGTATTTTTACAAAAGAAGGTAATTTATTTTTTTTCGAATATTTTCTAGTCACGTTATTCCCGTCTCTTCTCAGAATATTGACCTTTGATCGCCTTGTGTATCTTTTGTCCTATCTAAATCTAAAGAATATTAGAAGGAATGGTATTGACGCGGCCAATTGATGAGGGTTTTCAAAATGTTTTACCACACCAAAAAGCGTAATGTGTTGTGGCAGTTTTTTTTAAGTAGTGTTATTTTTTTTAAATAACTACTTTTTTTTAATAACTGATCTGACCTGGCGGGAAAAAAGATTTTAATTAGATAGAAATGTCTCTCTATCCCTCCTCCTCTGTTCATTAAAGGTAGGCAACGCGTCTGCGACTCATTAGCTTGTTGCAGATGCCTATGGGTAGCGGTCACTTAACATCAGGTGACCAGCTTGCTCGTTTGTGACCATAAAAAAAAACTGAAAAAAGGATATTTCCTCTTTTTATCCATCCTCTCCCCCGTCAAATGCTCCTTCCCTTCCCATCCTTACACTAGTTTCTTTTAATTTATTTTACAAAGATGTTACATATTTCCAGATGACTTCGTAAAGTCCCGCTGTGAGACGTTTCCCCCGTTACGAGCTCAAAAGTCCCAGCGTTTCGAATTTAAGACATGATGTTTGCGCCGTGAAATCGTTAAAGCTAGCTTCGAGTATATAAAAGTGCACGAACATCACATTTCACAAGTAAATAATCAATTATCCGAAACATTTTTGCACAACTAAAGTAGAAAATGGAAAATTTGTGGAGGTACATAGCATAGTGGTATTTTATAATTTACTGCTGCAAAACTGTTGTAATTAAAACGATATTAAAACCTCTTTACTGAACAACTTCTCGAAACTCGTATACACTATGCCGCGGTGTCAACAGCACTGTTTGTCATTGTAAAGTTTTGTCTCGTTAAGTCGCACGTGAGAAGGGGCTGTGAAACTTCTGCACGCACGACAACTCCATTATGTTTATATTGGAACTGTTTTACATGTAAGCCTTATTAATATTTTGTGGTTTTCTTCAAGTTTTATAATAGAGTAACCTTCATTTAATTATTATTAAAGCGTAATAATAAAGCGATTTAATGCGAAATATAGTGTCTCAAGAGATACGAAAAAAAATGTAGGAATAAAAATTATTCTGCTTGTTTTATATATTTATACTATTTTATATAATATACGACGAGTTATATTAGATTTTTGTGATGGTAGGTATATATGGGGCTCATACAATGGGCGTACAGTTCCAACGCCATCTATTAATTATTACTTAGTAAATAAGAGAGCCATCTATTGTTAAGTCAATGAAACATGGCGTCACACTCATTAATTTAAGAAGCTTTGGAAGTGGTTGAACAGGATTGTAAGCCGGTAATATTATCATATTAATTTTACTAAATCCAAGAAATACTTTAAATGTAAATAACGTTTTTTAAGTGGAATTAACCTTTATTATATTGGTATTGATTTTAATAATTATGTAAAAGTTAATACTATTTAAATGTTATTGAGAATAATTTAAACATGTTATTATTACTTTAAAATGTGATCTTATTTGGTAATATTGTAAAGACTGATATGAATAGAACATTGTCATTTCTTCTGCCACTTCGTAAGTCAACATTGTTTGTTGGAAACTCTGCTCGAATTATAAATGCTTATAGAATCTTTATTTTGGAGTTAACCTTTGTGCCTGTGACACTTACATCGCTCTCTTTTGCTCCACTTACGTTATGCCTTTCTTCTCTCTCGTGTAACAAAATCTGCCTAAACGTGACGCTTTCTTCAAATTTAACTGTCGATTCTGGTCCAATTTATCAATCAACAGCCTAACTAAGCTTCTTTTCAAAAATACATTAGTAAATTTGACGATTTGATCTACTAATTACGTTTGAATGTATAATAGATAAAATAAAAGAGTGAATTTTTTAATATTATATTCATCGTAAATATTTATTTGGATAATACATCAGGATACTTGTTGATGAAAAATATTTCGTCGTAATTACCAAACCATTGATCGTAATCGTTGAACATGAACTGTGGAGGATAAAAGTTAAACAGTAATTTGTAAATAAAAAAGCGGAAATAAATAATATGTTTAAAACACTGAAATAAAAACACGCAACTTAAGTAAGCCATTATTCCTTAGCAGGTTTTATTTTTGAATGAAGAACATCCGATATTAAGTGACTACCCATAGGCAACATACTAATGAGTTGCGGTTGCGTTACCTACCTTAAATGGACAGAGGCGGGGATAAATAGAAAAAAATGATATTTCCTCATTCTATCTATCCCCTCCCCTTGTGAAATCCTCTTCTCCATCCCATCCTCTCCTTATTAGAAAAGAATAGGAAGGGAAAAAGGACTATGATTAGGCCTCACTTATCAGGCGAAACGCAGAAATACTTCTACTATAAGGTTGGCGTCAGGCAGGCGGCCGTCCGTAAAAACTATATCCAAAATATATACAGTATGGACTACAGTCATACTGTACCGACTCCACATAAGTGGGAAAAGGGCAGGGAGATGATGAAGTTAAGTAAAGTATTGTTTTGTTTAATTATTATCTAATAGATGGCATTATTCTCAAAAATCAGTATTTTTACCTAGATCTATATATATTAACCTAGAAACTAGTCAGGACAGTGTGAAAAATCTGTTACTTGATACTTGTAATTACTTTATTAGAAAAAAGTGTATAATTATTATACTTACAGGCAAATCAGGCTGTGTTTAGAAATAAATAATATTAATGAAATAATAACATTATTTGTTTTATAAAATAAATAAATAAGCCCCAATAGCCTGGTGGTGGTTGAGGTTAAGGATAAAGACCGCGAAACATGCACAATATGATCGTGGGTTCGAATCCCGCCATTCGACTATTGTCGTGAACCATGTCCAAGCATGTTTTAAACTTGTTTATACCTGGTTAAAAGAAATATTAGTAAATTATTTCAATAATCTACGAATATTTCATATATATGTCCGAGGAGGGTTGGCGGCAGGCAGGCGGGCGGCCGTAAAAAAACTATAGACAAAACCTATTACAGTATAGGTAACGGTTGTACTGTGCCGACCCCACATAAAAAGAAGTGGGATGAGGGCGGCAATAAAAAAAATATTAAAAGGAAGATGCAATGCGCGGAGCACCGCATACTGTGGAAGACATTGGGGAAGTCCTATGTCTACCAATAGACTGCTACAGCCTGATTTGATAGTGTGAATGATTATATTTCTGGGAATGAACATACATATTATAGTAGTATGCAATAAATATTGCATATCTAGCTTTAGAAAGAGACAATCGGCTAATTTCGCCTTCGTAGAGCGTTGTCTTTGTCGCACGAAGCACTAAAATACAGGTATCTATTAGGAGCTGTAAAAAGTACTATATAATTTTGTAAATAAAATACATCCATTTTTACAAGTGTCGTTAATTACATTGTTCAAAGATCTTTTTGAAATTCGAGTATTATTTGCGGGTCGCTATTGAACCTTCTTAGAATAATTTGAATTATATTATACTTACATTCTTTATATATATATATAT
>DWTW01001395.1:0-12731 GCA_018246275.1 Papilio slateri
TTATGTTTCTTTTTGTCCGCTCTGTTATTCGAGAGTGGGACGTCTGTCTGTAATGAATCTCGTAGTGTCCTCGCCCACGGGCATATTTACCTCTCGAAGTGTTCTCGTTTCATTTGTCCGAGATCAATTTACTCAGATATCGACCATATTGCTTTCACAACAAAGCCCTTGTCACATACCTATGGAATGTTGGAGGTCAGTCACTGCAACGCCTAACTTCGGATTAAATTTAAATTCGTAACTATCCCCAGGCATCAGAAACGGTACGTATATCTTCCGTTGTGGTCCGTCACTATCTTAAAAAGTTTTTAAAACATTATGAGTTTCGAAAAGACATGAAAGTGCGAATTCAACTACACTTGGAAAGT
Organism: Papilio slateri; assembly: GCA_018246275.1. Taxonomy (NCBI): domain Eukaryota; kingdom Metazoa; phylum Arthropoda; class Insecta; order Lepidoptera; family Papilionidae; genus Papilio; species Papilio slateri. The sequence continues at coordinate 369 of DWTW01001395.1, forward strand.
TAATGCGACTATTTATATGAATCTTGGTAAACGTAATAATCCTTTTCGTTTTCAGTCACGCCACTAGTGTTCATTGTTGCGGATATAATGTTAAACATCACGAGCGACATGAGATGTATCAAACGAACAATCATCTATATAATGATATCTCATTACGTGGTGAGGACATGAATTTCAAATTTTTATTTGGTTCATTGATATCGATGGGAGAAAATGTGAGTTTATGGCATGTGAATAAATAAAACTGTTTTGGCATACGTATAATATCTCTCTTCCTTTTCTTTGATCCTTTTTGAGGAATAGCACCTCTCATTCTTCTTTATAAAGGGCCACCTACTCAAAAGGATGGGTAATTCTGTTTATCTTTAGATTATTAAAATACTGCGGTCATCAATACGCACTAATAATCTGGTCAAGGTTGCGGGAGTTCACTGGATGAGGGCGGCAGGAGACCGATCTTTGTGGCGACCATTGGGGGACGCCTACGTACAGCAGTACGAATATCGACCGAAACGACGATTCCAGCTAAATAAAAAGACGTGGATTTATTAAGAGGATGTCTTTTAGATATAATAGAATAATTACGTAATTTATAAAAGAACCATTTCCTTCAATTTTTGCAAATAATATTTACCATTTAGTATTCACTTTCTGATTTTTTTTTCATAATGCGATAAAATTTAACACAACTTCGCTAGAGTTTTTGATACTTTTCACAACTTTTCCTGGCATGTTAATTAGGTCACATTTGCCTAACGAACTTTTTTATTTCGTTGCACTTCCGTCGAAATTTATACGCTAAATTCACTCGACTGTTTTTAATTAATTTCCAGAACAAATGGATGTATAATGATTCACTAACTGTATTTAATAAAGGAATTATGCCGCAAATGGCGCGCTTCTGTTTGCCATAACGTTTGTAAGGAACAGATGTTCCATCAATTCGTTTCGTTGATATCGATGGGAATTTAATGACCGCTTGGTCATGGATACAGTTATATACGTTCAGACACCGCTACCGTGTTGGAAGAACAGTAATCTACACTGTGACATATTTCTTCACATTCCTCGATGATCTATAAAAACATAAGCTTTATAACTGATGAGCCATTTATATGGTCAATCGTCTTGGTCAAACTTCATATAAACTTCACATTAGAATTAATCAATGTATATATATTTTGAAGAAAACAGTTCACCGTAAGTTAGCGAAATTCGCATATCGCTGTAACCACAACGCGTCATGAACTGACATCACTTGAAGTTTGTTCCTATAATGAATATTTTTTGCAATACAAACGTTCACTATAAAATATTTCTTCATGCAATAAAATTTTAATATAATAATTAATAAAAATCTTCTGTCCTGAGTTCAGTCAGTCAGTGTTTTGAGTTCAGTCACATATACACGTGACTGAACTCATCCGAAATGGCTGAATTGATTTGGGCGTTTGATTGTTTGACTGCGTCTCGCGATGGTTTAGATTTACAATAGGACCCGGTCTGCTGCCATCAGGATTCTGGATTTTTTTTTAAATTTCTTGCCGAGAAAGTCAACATTCATGCAAGATAATTACTAATTAATTTCTTACAAAAGTCTTAAAATATGCTTAGAACTTTACGACATGCTTGTATTACGGGTAACAATTACGACTTATTTTGATCGGCGTAAAGTTCCCATCTGTTTTTATTCAGTCCTCTTGTTTATCTACTACCCTGCTATCCGACACAGAGGCTGGCAATGCATTCATAACTCTTCTGTTGTTGCGAATGTTTATGGTCTCGGTGGTCACTTAATGTCAAGTGAACCGCTTGCTCATTTGCCACCTACCATAAAATGTGAATTTTATTGACCGTACAACTCTTCACAACATTTCTCTTATTAGTATATGCATGCATTAAATGGATTTAGTATTCCAATTAAAGTTAGAAAATTATTACTATTAAGATAATTTTATAGTGATCATAAGATATTGTACGAAGACATAGCAGCATCATCAATTGGAAAAGTTGGGAGAGTCTTCGCACGCTAACAGTTTGTAAATTTGCGATCTGTGAATGAACGGCAGTAAACGAGAATTAAACAGCGTCTGGCTGAGTAATTTTCGTTTTTTACCGTATATACCGTGGGGAATGTTGCGAAGAAATGTTTGGAATAGTTCCTCCCGCTACGTTTCGCTATAACTCAACACGACAGAGATTCAAATTCTATCAAAACTATCTAGACGGTTGACGTTCCACAACAGTACCGTTCGTGTAACTTCCTGCCTCGCACAACCGCGTTGTGTCCTTGTTGTCCCCAGCGGTGTTTCCAAACCAAATACAGTCCTTCAAGAGAGCGTACTTCTTCCTTTAAGGCCAGCAGCGCTGCATTGCTATTCATGGGCGTCGGTGATCACAACAGTAGGCGACCCGCTGCTCGTTTAAAAATTACTGATGGCAAAGTAAATGTGTCTTAACACATCTAGTAATGGTCACGTACGTTGTTCTTCGTTATCATCGTGTTTTTATAGTAATCGAGTGTCTATATATTTAAATACTCTCGATTCATCCGATAAATTTATTTTACGTTGTGAAATAAATCTATAACAATATTATTAAGAGGAAATTTTTGTAATTAATTTAATTGCGATGTCATTTGTACTGCACCCGAATGTTCCGTAGAAGTGGGTGATCTCAGAGCCCTCTCTCACCGCATTCGAGGGGCGTTTCCCGAGTGGGTTTGGGACAACAGTTATGTGAGTGAGTACAACTAACACTATAGATCTAGGCTCTGCCCCAGAAGTATCTCTGAAGATCTCAAGAAAAGGCTTGAAACACATTCGACGACAGAGTTAAAGATATTTTCTCTGTATTTACCCAGCTCTCTGAAGTCGTTCTTTACTTATATGAGCAAGAGTTTGTTTTAGAAAGTAGTACGTAAAAAGAACTATAGCACTATGCTAGATTATTTGTTGTTATTTAATTCTTAGATAGCAAAACGTTGTACAAAAAGATTGCGTTAAAACGGTTACAACAGTTTAGCCTTATGTACTAGTACTCGTATGTGTACTTTTTTACTGAAAAGAGAAACCATACGCCGCACGAGTACACATCGTAATCTCGATATAATAAATCAACGTAATTTAAGATGTTAATCCAATTATCTGCGCATCTTTTTCGTGTTAAAGAGACATCACGCAATATCATTACGCGCTTTACTCTCAACGTGCTCCGTCAATCTTCAATAATATTTTCCCCTATAACAAATTAGCAGATGCCTGTGGCTTTGTTCACAATCATAGTACGTAACTTTTCGACAATCGGGCTAGCGGAACATCCGATATTAAGTGACCGCTACCAACAGGCATCTGCAACAAACTAATGAGTTGCAGATGCGTTAAACAATTTCACAATTATCGCAGCGTTTCCCTAGTCTAGGCGGCACACTTCTAAGGATATTTTCATCTGCACTTTTAAACCATTCGCCTAAAATACTTACATGTAAAAGACATAGTTTATATCCGTTGAATATCAAAAGTGACAAAATTGCTTATTTAAAAAAAAAGTATTCAATACGCGTTACAAACACAGCATCCAATTTAAATCAACATATATTTCAGTATTTTTTCTATATTTTTTACATATTTGATGATGTCCAGATACATGATATATATTTTTCTTAGAACTGTTTAAGATAAATTTGTCACTATTTTCTCGTTAATTTTAATGCAGCGATATTGCTTGTCGATATACATTTACTCTTAAACATATGTAGATTACAACATATTAAAATTGTAGCCTTGTAAGAAACCATAAAAAATGTTTTTTTTTTACATTTTAAAAAAATTTAAAAACGTAACACAACGAGATGCCTGCCAGAATTTTTTTAATTGACTGATAGTAAAGCATCGTTTAAAGAATTTCTAATTTTGTGGAAGTGGGTTAGTCAAATGGTTCGGTCGCTCTCGAGCTATATAGTTCAGATACCAGATTTATATTTTGGGCAATTTTCATAATATCTTTATATTTCGTATTTGTTATTATTAGAATAAGTTAAGCGTTAGTTATAATAATGTAAAGTTTTATCAAAATTCCATCAGTAGTTTGCGTGAACAAACAAACGTACACCCGTACGTACATTCCTCCTCACAAACTTTCACGATTATAATATTAGTAGTATTTTATAGCGGCAAGAAGTGGTTTGTCTTCTTCGTGGCCTCGATCGGTTCATTCATATTTGAGTCATTCCTTTATTGTGAATTATTAATCATTGCCGCCCGTACTCCGAGGGCGTTTTAATTTAAATAAAACTAAGAGGCTGCGGAAAAGCGTAGCATCTTACGATTTAGTAACGTTCGATGTTCGTATTTTGGTTATTTGTAGTGAGTTCGTGTACGACGATCTGGTCCAGAAAACGGGAGTCCGCTGGATAAGAGTGGCAAGGAATCGATCTTTGTGACGGTTTGCTGATAGGTCAACGTCAAGCTGTGGTTGTCTCTTAGATAAAGTAACAGCCAAATAGAGTGTTATCGCTTTAGTGATCCAGTGACACTTTCTCGTAATTAACCTTTGGAAAATCTTTATAATACGCCACCTATTCTAACATAGGTATGATTTAAATAAAAAACATATTCTTCGATTCATTGTTCGTAAATAAGTGATCATTCACGCATGCCACATGAGTAATCACCACCTTTGTACTGTTATTACGTTATGAGAAATAACTAAATATCGATTGAGCGGAATGAATACGCAAAAATGCCCCCCGAAATGCGTTCCATCATACCTTGCTAACAATGACGTGTGCCGTAGACCCACCATAGCCTATTATGTTCGCCATCTGTCAATAAGCGACCCAATCACCGCACTCGATAAACGTTAGCTTAGTTCCACGGAGTAGATCAATTGTCCAAATTGCATCTCTAGTTACGAGAAATACGAGGTAATAAATATTACTCTGCGCACGCGCTCCCGATGAAAGTAATATAGCTATTATTGAATTCCACAGACAGATTTTTTTGTTATTTCTGCACGACATACGCCGCAATCGAATGACTTTATTTATTGGTCTAGCAGTAAAATCGGCATAAGGGGTAGGATTTACGATGAAGTTTATTTTGTTATGTGAAGGGATCCGTTCGGTTCACTCAATGCGTCCTTTGTTTGTCACTCGTTAAACTTAGGGTTGTCAGAATGAGATTTGTGCATTGCACTTTTGTACGGTACCGAAACGTCCGTTGTATATGTTATATATGGTGAGTACCTATATGATTATAATGTTTTCGGTAAGATTAGGTTGCGTAATTGTCTTTTACGAGAGAAAAACTTTCAAAAATATATTTTTTTATATCACATGATCAAATAAAAGCACTGACACTGGTTAACTCAGGTTGAGCAAAACATATACATGCATAGTAGCAGCGTCTGTCTGTGTGTATACCACCTACCTGTTTAACTGACTATCATTGGTAACAAATAAAAGAGATGTTTTTCCAACAGTGAGTTTCTAATGGCTGTATCAAAGATGAATGAACTCCACAATATTTTTCATACATCATATTAAATACTTACACGATGAAAACAATGAATAGAGTAATACAGCTTCGTAGAAACGAATTAAGACAGTTCTTATAGTTCGTTTAAATATTATTTTATATTCATCCAAATCTAAAAGCCGGCTTGCATTACATCATTATCATCACTCGACTTTTGTTGAGCAACAAATACGCTTTTTTATGTTACACTAGAGATGGTTTTTATCGATACTGCCGATGACTGACGTAGGATAAAATTAATAGCAATGAGAAGACAAAAATAAAGCTCCCATAAAATGAAACCGCTAATACATTCGCGATAGTGTCTTGAAGATTTTTAAGATCTTTATCTACATATATAAATTAGACGTTGCCGAGTAGACACTGTCTTACATTGTAAAAAAAACTATTCAGAAACATTGATGCGGCTCGTGCGTGGGTACTGCTAGATGGTGATTTCGAGATTAACGTTCTTTTAATTATCTTTGCTTTGTTATTTTATGAGTATCTTTAGAAGGGAAAGGATCGTGGAGCAATTAATATTGCCTTGGATTGTCACTGAACTCTGGATTGAAATTTGGACTTTACAAATGGAAAATTGTAAGAGTTTAATTTGTCGCTACGTTTTCTTGATGTGCAAAGGTCACATGAACAAGTAAGTGCTGATGACTTTGAGTAATTTTCACTGTTCAATGACAGATATCATCAGAATCATTTATTTTAAAAAAATCACCTTTTGTACCCAACATTTTAGTAAGAATTAATTTTCTATATTATAATGTATATAATTTTGCCACAGGCTCATAAACATCGCTTAGGGCCAAACAAGGCTTTATGCCTTTTTACGTAGTTATTTATGCGAGTCTATTGATTCGTATGATTTCATTGTTACGGGAATTATGAATATTTTATGGCTTATCCGGTATTTTAGCCTGAATGGCGAGTATTGTTCGCACGGGCGGGGGCAAAGCTGTGCCCCGGCAGTTTCGTTTCGACTGAATGGCCGTCCCTATGACCTCTTCTCTCTCGGATTCATCTGGCTGTTTGATCGGGCGTAAATTGACCATTATTTAAAATAAGTTATCATGGAAATTGTACGTCCCAATTATAGTCGCATATGAAAATAGCAACTACTTTGTTGGTCGAATGTTTTACTATACTCGGAAAAAGTATCCTAAACAATAATAATCCCATTGTATTGTGTCGTTCGTGAAGGTATTGGATATTAGAATAATATGATAGGTGAGATATTTAGTACCATCATTTGCATCGTGGCTTTTTACTCGTGGGTGCCTGTATGCGTTACAGATTGGACACTGTACTCAGCTATTAATTGAAAATAACTGCTGATGAAATTGTCTGCTATTAACAAAGGGACTAAAAAGGGGTTCTTAAGAGTTAAAGACAACTTTTCACCTTAGTGTCCTCAATATCATTAATAATATATACATGTATATAGACAGAAGTTTTAAATTAAAATAAATGTCTCGTCAAGCTCTGTAGAGCTTATACGATTATACTTGCTATATGCACCTTTATGAATAAAAATAGATACAATAATAGTAGAAGACTCATTGTCCATTATGACAGATCAAAGGATTTCTGTCACCCGAATGATGCTTTCAAAACTTCCTGTGATCTAGTATACCTTTTACGAATGGTACCCAAAGTTAACAATCGAATTGTAGTGACGATAAAAAATCGTCACCCCGAATTTCATTCAGTTTAATCGGAAGTAATCACATAATGTTTTTGTAAGGTTATTTTCACTAGGCATAAGCGTGTTCGATGTTGCGGTAAATCCGGAATGCATCGTTTTGCATTCCGATTAAGTGTATTAATGTTTTGTCGTTGATTTAAAAGCGAATGCGGCTATTGATGTGGAACGTAAATAGTTTCTGCCGTTTTTAATAACAGCTTCAGAATTATTATTGGCTATAAATCATTTCTCTTCCTTTACTATATACACTATGGGTTACATAGATTAGACCATACATAGACATTTAATTATAAATCACGATCATCGTAATATAAGTAACGAAAATTAAATAAATATTAAATTTGCTAAATATTTGTTTCTTTTGTTTGGGTAATCTTTCGTATTAAAAATTGACATTAGTAGAAAGTCGTAATTTTTCTTCACTTGGCAAGTTTTCTATAATATTTTCAACTTGAAATCAAAACTGTAACAGGATGCAGTTCTCTTATAAGATTCCTATTATTTGTATTAGTATTTCTGCAAAGTGAGATTTTGGAACGAAGTTCACTATCGCGCGTTACACCGATAGAAGCGAGACCGCAAAAATAGAATAAGATTTTGTTCCGACACTTCTTGCTATAGTTACAGCCGTGTATGAATGAACTTTCTTCTGTTATATTGTAGTACATAATTAATGTTTATTTCTAAAATTAAAAAAGAATTATTAATAAAGTAAGATTTATTCAGTTCTTAAAATTTTATTTGTTATTTACTTATTTATCCCAGATCATTCATTGTTCGCTCTATTAACTTGATATTTTTTAATATAAATTATAATGTCTGTATGGCAAACGTCTACCAAAAAAGGAACTTCGTTTTGACCGGGGGTGCTTAGACCCCATTATATTGTCTTTTTAACTAACGCCTTTTTATAATAAAACATATGTTTTAAACCAATTAAAGCCAAATCTTATCAATAATCTCTATTGGCGTGTGCGACCTTTTTCCCTAGAGTTGATCTTATGTTTTGTAATTTCGTTATGCCTTCACCATTTCAATTGCATTGTAAAAAATCATTTTCCACACAACTGTATCAATTTGCCCTGGCAACTTCTTAGTAGTACTTGTTTTATTGAAATTTTAGAACTGATATTTAAAATCGTAGCATCATATTATTATATTATTATTTAAGCCGATGCCGACTGTAGTTGTAAGCACCATAACGCTGATGTAATACTGCTGGTTAAGGGTTGCCGAAATATTTTTTTTTATAAACATCAACTTTTGGTTTTGCTATCATTTTTTGGAGATTCATTTCCATCTCCTGAAACTCATTCTATCTCCTAAAACTACCGCTTCCAACCATCTTTACTAGGTCCTCGATATAAGTGGAGAAGTGTGAATAAACATATACTTCTTTTTCTAATAGCTGTTTAATTTTATGCGAAAAAATCAAATACATGTGTTAGATTTTATTGACGTTGCAGCCCTACACTTCCTGCTTCCACGCATGCCTGCGTTAGCTCCGCTAGTGCATATCCGTTCATTTCAGTTTAAATATGATGAGAGGATGCATCCTCATTTTATTATTTTGCAACTCCCTCTTATACCGAACACACTCCTAGATAATCATTTCAAATTACGTATTATTTTTGGAAATGGTGGGGTTTGGGAGTAATGAAATAGAAATCAACTTACCTCTCTTCACTTACGGACTTCTCGGAGTAGATGAACGTCTAGTTTATTTCGTAGTGGTTAGCCGCTTTAGGTCATGTCTTGGGGCGGGAGAAGTATGAGCTTCTCTTACTTATAATGATGGGCAAATCGCACGAAAGAGACGGGCTGGGCATAGAAAGAAGTCATGGTTGCGAAACATCAGAAAGTGGATCAGTATTGCCAGCGTAGAAGATCCATTTTGCTTAAATCGCTGAGCTGACGGCAAACCTTCAGTAAGTTTAATGGCACTTAAAGAGAGAGACAGAGAGAGAAATTCGTTTTATAGTTTAACGATTAAAAGGCTCACATTATGGTAAGTGACCACTACCATCAACATTTTTTTTATGGAAGTAGGTGGCAAACGAGCAAGCAGGTCACCTGGTGTTAAGTGATCAGATGCGTTGCCTACCTTAATGGAGGAGGAGAGGAGACGAGAAAAAGGATATTTCCTTCTCCTATTCATACCCTCCGCGTTCAATCCTGTTCCCCTTCCCATCCTATCTTTATTAGAAAAGAATGGGAAAAAGAAATGGATTAAAATTGGGCCTCCGGCACCTCACTCATCGGACGAAACGCAGAAGCGTACTTCTACTTTGCGGCTGTCTTCTGTGAGGTCGTGGTATTTCACCGGTCAAGCCGGCCCATTCATACAACAGATGTTGTTGTTGCAGGCTCTACCACTGTTGAACATCCGCAACTTATCCTATCGATACATTGCAGCACAGCCCTCCTTTGTCCTACCTCGACTATGAGCGTAGATGCAGAGTGGGATGATGGACTATTGCGGTTTGTTGGCTTTATAACAATATTCTCTTTGTCTGATGGCCACGCAACCATCTCACCACTTTCCATCAAGAAGAGAGCCGGCAACGCATCTGCAGCCTCTTATGCTATAAAAATAACCATTTTACTAACTAGTTTTTGTTTCTTTAGATGTGTATCCAAAACCAAATAATTCAGAAGATTTGTTAGAACTAAGTTTATCCTAAATCTGTAAGCTTAAGGGCCCCCGCGGGACCATGGCTCTTGGCCATTAGAACTCATTTTAACGTACGGGAGGGCCGACCGAACTTAGATCGATTGACCCTAAATTATATATGGTTATAATACAACTCGGGAAAGCAATGATTAGTTATAACGTATTTAAAGCGTTGTATTCCAATTTGCAATTGTGCACTAAATTTGTTGTCATTATACTTTCTTTTGTTCGCTTCCACCTAATTGATTGTTGTTAGTAGGTGGCGATTGTGTAACGTCGCTTATCTTATCACAACGGAAAGGTCAGCGCGAATCGCCGCCCGAGCCAAGCTCCCGAACAATGTATTCTACGATAGTTGCATACAGAAATAAAAGGACGATTACTTTCATCGTAAATCACAACATTACGATCAATGTTGACAGCAAAGTTATAGTTATTGCAGATAAACAAGCTACGAACGATACGCCTATTTGGTTTTATAAGTAACGTATGAGTTATTTTTGGTCATACAACTTGACTAGACAATAAATTAACAATTATAATGCTATAATGGTTATTAACGCCATCTAGAGGACAGTAGCTAATTTATTCTTTATTTATATTTCACATATGAATATGAAATGGGTCTTCAATCTCACTCAAGAATTGATGTTTGAAAGGTTCCTATGTAATTCCTTATTGTTAAATAAATACGTAGCCTTAAGTGCACCTTTAAATCTTAAAGCCCCTAGACGACAATATTATTTAGAGAGCTTTGTTGAGAAATTACTAAGATATGTTTCTGCAGAGATGTACTCATTGTATATATGTTTATTTATATTATTATAAAAACAATAAACGAAACAAAAAGCAATCAATAAATGAAAACAGTTCGCCTCAATGCATTGTGTGTCTGTTTATATGTATATAATTTTCTAGAATTAGATTGTTCAAACAACAAAAAAATTAACGCATACTTTATGTCCAATCATAAATAATTTCTTTGAACATAATGGCAACAGTGCCTGCGGAACAGAATTCATGCATGCAAAGCTATCATAATGATTTGAGATGCTATATTTACTGCATAGATTTGAACCACGAATTATCTATATTTAACACAATGACTGCCTGAAGGCGTACTAGCAAAAAATATTGCTTAAAACATTTTAAACTTAAGATAAAAATAGTAATTTAAATTTGAGTAGTGATGCTGTCTATATAAGGCTATTTAAATATAAAATAACAGATATTATAGGTAAGTTTTAAATTATACATATCGAAAAGAAAGGACTGAATTGTGGAACTTTGCAATAGCACCCAGAATTCAACGATTTTTCAAAAACATTTGATGGCCCATTGGACACGTGGGCGTTCTAAAAACAAAGCTTCTGGTATGTGCAGAAAGTTTGTAATTTCTTAGATAATATAAGTTACCTTTTGCGATATTCTGGAAACAAACAAAAGTGACTTCTGACACCTCCCAGGTGAACAAAGGTATGTGTTACTAATATATGTTTAAGCGGGAAAAGGAGAATTCATACGATAATTAGTTATAAAATACTTGAATAAATTTGATTTGCAGTTGTGTCTGAGTGGAGCTTTCATTATTATCACTTTAGTCGCAACATGGTCGTGGGTTCGAATCGGCCATTCGACTATTGTCGTGAACCATGTCACATACGACAACCGTGGACATTTAGGTAAAAGTTAAAAGTTAACTTACAAGGTATTAATTTAAAGCTGTATTTATTTTGTAGTTCAAAGCTAACGAAATGTGTTTACAGGCATATTAAATCGGCATAACATATGTTCTTTACATTAAGACAAGCACTGACCCTGAACGACTGGCTCGTAAAAGTGCTTGTATCAATCAAGGTATCGACCCGCCCCACCTGACCACGCGACCCGGGAAGCCAGCGCCGTTCTGCCCACCGATACATTGTATGGGAATTAACGCGTGGGTATCAATTGCTAGTCGAGTATTTTATATACAAACGGTGTATTTTATTAGCAGTATAATATTGATTCGCGAGTTATGGTTCTTTGATGATATGGCGAGAATTTATAAGCTTGTAGTATAAAAAATTACACAATATGTGGGTACATACAGCAATACAAGATACAGTAACAGTAGTTTTCCTTTTGATTGCGATGGGGGTACTCTCGTTGGTGACATGACTTCTTGTTTTCCCGTTTCTAATACAATATTGTCATATTGATTGGTTACTACTATTACTGTTGTTGGTATTATTGACATCAAATGGATACTGCCTTCTGTAGCGAAAAACCGGTGCCATTTAGAAGGGTATTTTGTACAAAATGTCCTTATATTAAAATCGTGAAAATGAAAATGAAATTTATAAAGTTCTAGCAAACGAAGTAGCTGGCAAGGTATGTATTTATAAAATAAATTCTAAACCAAACAACAAGGGAGTACTTATTTATCTATTGTCTTGCGCACTGTCCAGTGT
>DWTW01001396.1:0-12730 GCA_018246275.1 Papilio slateri
AATACCTATGTAACGACCTTAAAGCACTGAAATACACGTCTCACGTTTAACTAATTACAGACGTACCTAGACTGACACCGACTCGAAAATAAACATTAAGGATTAATTTTTATGTTTAATTGCCCAGAAATATTCTTATTTATAATTGCGTAAAATTATTTTTAGTTATTTAGTGCATTTTTTGTTTTTGTTAAAAAAATTGTTTATATTTTTATATTTTAAGGAAGTAAATGAGCAGTACGTTGCCAATGTATAAGATATCACCGACGCCGATGAACATCTGCAACACCAGGAAAACCGCAAATGCGTTTTCGACCTTTAAGGAGGAACCTTTGTGGTTGTGGTTGTAGGTATGTGTTATACGAGCTGAAAATATCATCAAATGGAAGAAACTTTCTTATTACATTACAATTTCCATTAAATCCATTTCTTTTTACATAAATATATAATTTATTTATTGCCACAAAAATGGCCATGGGCCGGTCGAGCTAGCGACAGATGTGAGAGGAAAATCTTGCAATAGCGGCCACTGACCAGAAGTTTGGGGCGCCCTCCTTCCAGATGGACCGACAACCTTGTGAGGAATGCAGGAAGTCGCTGGATGCGGTGCGGAGGACCGCATACTGTGGAAGACGTCGAGAAGATCGTCTATTTAGTTGGAGGTATTAAAGTAAACGTATTAGTAAGTAAACGTACGTATTAATGAATGTTGGGCATAATGAAAGAATGAATGAAAGAAGACTGACAAAATAAATTTATGTTTCAAAAGTGATGACAGGGGTAGTAGACCAGATTGGTGACATACCAAATAAAGGCGGTATTAATAATACCCATAACCGACGAGCTTGTATGAGTATGAATGTAGAAGAAGCGAGAGAAGTTTTTTTTTTTTATAAGAGAACGAGCAATGGGTCGCCAAAAGTTAAGTAATCACCACCGTGGTGGTTTAGAGATGTAGCTGGACTGTGCCAAATGGAAATCCGTAAACATCTCTGTATACCTCTGGTTTAAGGGCGTGAGAGCTGATTTATTTTATTATTAGTTAATATTGTTAATAACCAAAATTAATAAAATTGTTAATATTTGTCGCTTGTTTTAAATTAAAACATTTACGTTTGATATCAAATCATAAAAAAGTTAGAAGCAAGAATGGCACAAAATAGTTTTGTAAAAAGAAATAAAATTGGAGGACATTTGTTTTAAAAAACCCTGTGTCTTTCGATAACGGTCCAACGTGACATTTGTAAAATGGAAAACAAGAAATGGACATTGAAGAGACAAAACAACAATAAGACGAAAGAGTCCTGGGTCCCATGAAACGGGTCTCGAGCCTAGTGTGGGATTCAGGCGCATCACCAATTTTGTTACTACATTATTTGTTAATGCCTAAATAAACGTTTTTTTTTTTTTTTATATATTTAGTTGCTTGTATCATTAATATAGGTCTATGTGAATGTACTTTATTTGCGTATATTATGCTTAGTAGTGAACTCACATAACGATCGAGTATTTCCATTTATTTAAAAATAATTTATTATAATTTTTATAATTTTTTTTAAATTTAATAATTTGTTTTTAATATACCATTGATAGAACGAGACAAGTTCTTTTTTTTTAAACTTCGCGGTATTTTGTGCATTTGAATGAATCTTCGGATGATGTGAAAAGCGTAGAGAAAGTGTCCGGGAACGACTCAAAGTTTAAAACTAATATGAAACGGGATTAGATTATTTTTGTGAAAAGTTTATGTTCAAGACATAGAGTCAATACGGATTTAATGATACAGACTGTTCTTCCAGTCCAAGAATGCATATCTATTTTATGTAATGATCGAGCCTTATACGCTTAAATATTACTGCCCCCCCACATCCCCGTCCCATGTCCCGAATCCCTGGACCGACGTCCCACATCGTCTTCATAAGATCACGTACCAAATTTTAAATATAGAATGATGTTTGTTGTTACGATAATATAAATTGGTTAGAAAGTTCATACGAGGGTATTAATCCGCGCCTAAAGTTCGACAAAGTGATTAAAGCTCGGACGAGTTTTAATCATGTCGGATTAAAGACACGAAAGCTATTACTACCTTCGACCCCTGGAGAGCCGACGACGTACCCCTATCGCATGATTTGACTGTAATTAACCCTAATAAGTTGCTGGATCATTTTAACTTTAAGTCCAACATACAGGATATCAACGCGATCTATATATTTTGGAGAACGTCGTAGTGGGTGTTTATATGTGTAACTCAGAAAACAATAAGAGTAAAGTTTTGTTATAATATCAGTAGAATACTTGTAAGGACCGCTAGTCGCTTTATCTAAACTGATATTATAAAAGGAATGATTTGATTGTTTGTTTGAAATGAATAGGCTCTGAAACTACAGGACCGATTTGAAAAATTCTTTCACCATTAGAATCCTACATTATCCTTGATGAACATAGGCGGTACAATATTTTTAAAAAAGTTGGGGATCCTTATGAATTTTTGAAATGTTTGTTAAATACCCGTGCGACACCGGGCCGCTAATGATATATAAAAGAGAAATTTCACAATATTTAAGTAAATAAAATAGTTCATTGCAGTTTTCTTACCGACAACACTAGTAATTGTGAAAAGTAACAATAAGTTGTTTCAAAAGGTCTTAGTATTGCAATGATTTGATATATGACAAATCGTGTAACGTCAGCAGAGGCCGCAGACAATCGTTTATCACGACCCACCTTACCACGTACTTCGCAGGTGCCATTAATAAGATTGCACCCTGTTATCTCGTTGTTCAGTATATGTCGTTGAATTTGCAATATTTATATACACTAAATTATATCAAATTCGAACCTTTACAAATCAAATTCAGACTTTTACACACTAAATTCAGGTTTTTACATATCAAATACGGACTATTCCATGACAATTGTATATATAAATAATAATATGTAAATGTTCGAATTTAATTTATAAAAATTCGAATTTGTATAATAATTAGAAACCTAAATGTAATATATGAACGCCCTTAGAAACTGTATACAAACCTACATTCTAAATTATCAAGGTCCCAGAAGGTTGATGGCTTACAGCCAAAAACAGCGTAGTATCATTTGTTTTGTACAATTATTGTTATTTAATTTCAGGGTTAGGGTTAAATAAATTGTATAAAATATGTACATTATTTATAAAAAAAAAACATTAGATTAAAAATCTAATATTTATTTTATTAGGAGACTTCTTGGGTCAGCGAAACGTAGTGTTTCCTTAGGACCAAGTATCACGTTATTGCATGGACATTTAGAAGTAACGCAGATGTTACAAGTTTGTACGGGTCTAATTAAATATAAACAATATTCCATATCACTGAGCGTATTTCAATATAATATCAAATTATTAAAGATGTTCTTACGTATGAAGTTAAATCGTCCATCCTAAATATAATAGACAATGTCCTTTTTTTTGTTCCTTCGTAATTTTTCTTTAATTATATTTATAATAAGCGCCAATAGCCTAATGGCTAAGGGTACGGACCGCGAAACACGCACAACATGGTCGTGGGTCGAATCCCGCCATTCGAATATTGTCGTGAACCATGTCCAACCAAGTTTAAAACTTGTTTGGATATGGTTAAAAGAAATATTAGTAAATTATTTCGATAATCTACTAATATTTCATATGCCCGAGGAGGGTTGGTGTCACGCAGAGGCGGCCGGCCGTAAAAAATCTATAGCCAAAACATATACAGTATGGACTACTGTCGTACTGTGCCGACGACACATGAAGTGGGAAAAGGGCAGGAAGAAAAAAAAATTTAATGCTATGGAACTAGGATGTAAATGACTTATCAAGACAATTGTTTAAGCAATATTGGTCTGTCTACCATAAACACAATTCATCAATCAAGCGACAGAAATGAAACATGTTTATCACAGCAAACGATGTAAAATTAAGCAATTGAGGAGACCTTTTCTTACTCACCGTTTATTGCATGTAGATAATATTATAATATTGAGTTGAGCCCAGTTCAAGGCCTTAGAATTACAACAACAGTCTGAGTTTCGAAGTCTTCACCTTGTTCTAATAAGTTATCGCTTGTTAAAAACTTTTAAATTAAACATGTGCAAGATAAGACCGCAAATACAGAGAACCGAGTACGTATACCGTGTTACATTTAAATCCTTATAAGCTCAGAAAATAGTGGATAAAAAACTTCCTCCCCGGTTTAGTTAAACGTACGTAGTTAAAAGTATGTTAATAGAATATGGCGGGTATTGTATTAGAGCTTCTTTGCCACAAAGGCCATGTTAAAGGTCAACGTAAAGGTCAAATCATATGTCAAAAGCCGCACCGCCGCGCCCCAGCTCACGAGCAGAGCGCTTTCAGGTTTGTACTGTTGTCACTCATTTTGTGTTTGTACTCTGTCCGGCTTTTTGTCTTAAACTAACGAATGGTATGAAGATTACAATAATTCTATATAAATGCGAAAATTTCCTAATCATCGATATGTGTATGTATCTTTTAGATTTTAATTTATATTATTTTTCGTACAGAGAAGGGATATTTGCAAATATAAATTATCGAAAAATATGTAAAGACTGTTACATAAAACTTCATAAAATATTCGCTGACGCCCGTAGCCCAGAGGCGTAGGCAGAGATTATGGCTTTCCATTTGGCACCATCCTGGCACTCTCTCGCTTCTTCTACATCCATGGCATCCACTCTCTCTCTGCATACATTTACGCATACATGCTTGTCGAATACGAGTACTCCTTATATCGCCTTTCTTTAGTATGTCACTTATCTAATCGATATAATCTCTCCTGGGACGTCCCCTGCCAACACTGCCACTCACTTTTGCAAGATAAATTTATCTTGTCACTCTCTCATCATTCATCCTTTCAATATGCCCGAACCACCGAAGCATACATGTTGAATGTACATATATCTTTTATTATCTAAGACAGTGCTTCCCAACCTTTTTTCGTTTCCGCGTCCCTTAATAAAACTTTTCATTCATGAGTACCCCTCCCCTGAGTCCATAGATGCTCCTAAAAATGTGTCTCGTTTCTCTTAAGGTCTACCGAGTGATGTAGAGCGAGTTACTGCAGCAGTCCCTTCGTGTGCTGTATTTTACCAACCCAATGGTTATAATCTAGCACAGTTAGTTAGTTATTAGTTTTAAGGTTAATTTTAACTACACATAGACATAGTAATGTTTAAATTAGTTAACTGTTTTAACTTCTCAGTATTTCCAATGTAATTATCACGTACCCACAATGGGGCTGCACATACCCCAGGGGTACGCGTACCACAGGTTCGTAATCACTGAATTTCCATATTAACCACCATAGAATTTGATATGATTATTTTTACGATAGTTTTGTTAATAGGGAATTAACCAATATGGTCAACAGTTTGTTACAACCGTATTCTCATATTTACATTTCTTCTGTGCTTGTGTGTGACTGAACTCGTAAACCATTGTTTAAGTGGTCCCCCGATGGTTTAGAATAACAATGGGACCCGTTAGGTAGCGCTGTCGTCGGGCTCCAGAATATTCTCTAATTTCTTTTTTTTTACAAAAATCTGCAAAACTTTAGCTAACATTCATGCAAGACACCATCTGCTGGGGCCGTTAGTTAGTTATAAAGATCGATATAAAGAAATATACGCAAAAAGCTGTGGTTTGTTCATTGTCTACGGGACGAACTCACCGATATGCGATATCTCCCTGGACACGTTGTTCACTAGCTGACGTCCCACGGGCACAAGCAGGATGAGCCAAATCACAGGCAAGCGGTCCATGATGCGCTTCGGAAACCTTTGGGGAAAAGCTTTAGATTTAAATAAGAATGGAATAGAAGACAGAAAGATATTTAAACCAAGAAAACAAAATTAAATTTACGAACATTTCTGATACGGGTGAATTGACTTTGATGGAGCTCTTCGTCTGTTTGATTGGATCCCATGAAGGTAGATTATAGATTCACAGTTGGACCCGGTAGATGGCGCAACCATCGGGTTCAAGATTTGTTAATGATTGAAAAAAATTTTTTTTACGAACTAACTTTAAAACGAATATACATTAGCTGAATGTTCATGAACTGCCGCAGTACCCGATAGTAAAGTGTATTATTTTGGCAAATTTAATTAGTGCGAAAACTGGAGGCCGCAACATGTGTTGCACGAATGTGCCGGCTCGACCGGTGAAATACCACGACCTCACAGAAGACAGGCGTGAAGTAGAAATATTCTGCGTTTCGTCCTACGTGTACCTCACACCGGAGGACCAATTTCAGTCCACTTCTCCTTCCCATCCTTTTCTGATAAGGACAGGATGAGATGGGGAAGTGGATTGGACGGAACGTTTGTGAGCTTTATTAAAAGTTCATACATTTCGGGGAGAAACCAAGAAACTTAACGCTCGCTTTGAACGAGTCATCGCTTCCCGATCTAGACACGCAGAGTCAGCAACTCCGTTCCGCATTACTCCCTCGCTCAATGGACAGTAAGCCTAACAATTAACATTTGTATTCAATGTAGAAATACTTATGAGGAATTGTATGGGTCAGATGGTAGAAATAAACTTACCGATAATACTTCTTTGTGACCAACAAAGACGACAGGAGACACATCTGCGTTGCCAGCAATAGCTTCAACCTCATCACGAACAAGGCGAAGATCCAGTACAGCATCATCAGTGACAAGTTGTACACCAACGCCGGATCCAATTTCACATACATCAACAAATCCAACACTTCTGTTATCTTCTTAACACTGCTACCTTTTTTCTCGTTCTTTCCTTGAGCCTTCTTCTTCGCTTTCGTTTCCGCGTTATTCTCTATCCCGCTATCGTCTGTCTCTTCGTTCTCTTTCTTACCTAAATCATCGTCTTTCTTCGTTTTCTTATATTTCTCACTATCTCTTGCTGTGATCGCATTGTCTATGGTCTTTCTTACTATATTGCATAGGTTAATAATGATTAGTGGTATTAAAAATGATCTAACCATGTTCTCGATGGAAGAAAACGGAAGAAAGTCGAAGACATCCGTACAGGTGTATATAAGAGTGTGGAAGTTTTTATAATGAGAAGAGAATTTAGAAAAAAGCATGTCCCAGATGTGAGAATCCTCTTGGACTTCGAGGAAATCGCTGATCAGGATTTTCAAATAGACAGTCGTGATAGCGATGCATACGAGCCGAAGTATGATCATGCAGAACTCCATGATCATGTCGGAGGTATCTTTGATCACAATTCGCATTGAACTGAAGAAGAGACAGTAAACGAAGAGAACTAGAAAGCTGGAGGTGTACATGGAGGATTTCAGCATATCGTTGCCTTGCAAGAGCAGGATGGCCATATGCAGGCCGCAGAAGTGGGAGTGGAGGAATATAGAGAAAACTTTAGTGTCAATAATGTAGAGCTGCTCCATTAAGAAGTAGATACCTAACTGAGCGAAGAATATGAACTGACTGAACTGCCAGAAGAGGAGACAGAGGCAGTTGCAGAGGAAGATCGCGACCTGAAAGAGAGAATAAACACAAGTTATAGTTAATTTACAAAAAACCTGATTCACTGATCACATCATACTTACACTCACTCTTTACATACACACTCTTGAAAACTGGTCAAGCCTTTGAGGCTACAGGTCACAATGGAACGGACATAAATTCATACGGGCGAAAAACATTTCCCTCCTTCTGAGTCAGATGGGTGCTTCACGGTTTTATTAGTTTGGTCTGTATGTAGATTCGAGTATTTATAAATGTAAAGGAATCTTTCGATTTAATTTTTGCCAAATCAAAGACATCTAATTAATTTGAAGCACATTTAGGACCTATGGGAACATAATAAGAACGTTATGAAAATATTGTATTTACTAGTGTGTCCTGACCAGCATCATCATAAATAAAAAAAATATATTAATATTAAGAACAACGCCATCTAATTCAGATTTTAAAAACCTTGGTTTACTTAACTAGACCTTTGCATGTTTGTAGTTTTTTTTTAACGTTTACTTCTTTAACTTTTGGCTTTTATCGTTTATAGGGATAAGTAATGATTAGGTGTGATGAATTTGTGGCGATTAAGGGGAAGACTACGTCCAGCAGTGGTTATCTGTGTGCAGAATAGTCTAAATTATCCAAGCCTTAACACATTCCCCAAACAAGTATACCTGTAACTGAAGACCGTGTTTCCCCAACCTATCCCTTAGCTGTACAGTCAGCAGCCAGCCCTGCAGAAGGAGTAAGGGTAGCGCGAAGTTCTCTCTCTCATTCGGCGCCCACTGTACCCGCGTGCATTCCGTATGGTTGGTGAAGTACTGGAGCACTGCGAGTAGGCCGCCGAAGATGCTTCCACTGGATACAGGGGAAGACTTTGGGTCAATGTTATTAATAATGTTAAATATAATTTTTAATGTTAAAATATAATTAATAATGTTAAAAATAATATTTTTGAAAGAAGAAGAAAGAAATATTTTATTGCCACAAAAAATAAAAACTTATAAACTTCTACAGTAAACAAAATTAACAGTAAAATGTGGCAAAAAGTAACCAGCTCGGCTTATGCAGGGATGTATCAACATCCCTGCGCTGGTTTTCAACTGGTCCCTTTCCATTTAGAGGAAGGATGGAAGAGAACCAAGTGTGGCACCTGAATCTATTTTAAAATAATTTCACTAAAAAGTAAATACGGGAAGCTTAGTTTTTATAACCTTGCGTTTCATAACTTACCTTTAGAGTGGATCCTAATTGGAAGGTTTTTATTGTGATGGCAGTCAGTCAGTGTCGCTTAGAGACATTTTCTGGCAGAGGATTTTTATAGAAAGTAGTAAATAATGCCTCTTTCCCCTATTAGAAGAAAATCAAAAATGTAAATGACTATTTCACCCGGGTACGTCGGGTAGGTCGCGGGACTTCCCCTATTTGAGTCTCTTTCACACAATTTGTTGCTCTTAAAGTTATAAGGGCTACCAACATTTCAAAAGTCCATCTGCATCTGCAACTGTGGACAATTATTGTCAGTCTACCAATGAAGTCACCGCACTGAAGGGACTTAAAAAAAAGAAAAAGAATTCGTCGTTACCACACACCTGAGTGTCACAGCATGCAAGAAGAGTGCCGACACAGTCAGCCCTGCCATCCACCAAACAGCCTCCAGGTAGAACATGATAGGTACACCAAGACCCACACAGCTCTCCACTGGCTCGACGCCCACATCGCGCTCCACCATGTGGCATTCTCGATGCGAGGAAGTGTTCAGTACAGGCTCTAGATATCTGTACAGAGCTCCAATAATGACCTGGAATATTTATTTATTAAACAAAAAAAGCTCTTTATAGATGAAAGGGGAAAAATATAGGGTAACGAGCAAACATTTCACCCAATATTAAGAGGATAATATGCTAATGGCCAGAGGACCTGGTCAGGATAAACAAAAAAACAGGATATTTCCTTTTCCTATCCCTCCCCTCCCCTATGAAATATTCTTCCCCTTCCTATACTTTCCTCATTAGAAAAATATAGAAAGGTGAAAAGGAAAAGGATTAGGCCTCTGGCACCTCACTCTTAAGACAATATGCAGAATACTTTTACTTCATGCCTGTCTTCTGTGAGGTAGTGGTATTTCATTGGTCAAGCTGGATCCTGATTATAGTCCTTTTCCACTTCTATCCTTTTCTAAGTCCTTTTATAAGGATGGGAAGGGGAAGAGGATTGGACCGGGGGTGTAGTGTAGATAGCGGAAAGGTGTCTTTTTTTCTGTTTATTCCCTTTTCTGTCCATTAAAAGGTAGGCAATGCATCTGCAACTTATTAGCTTGTTGCAGATGTCTATGGGTAGCGTTCACTTGATATAGAGTGAACTGCTTGCTCATTCGCCACCTTCTATTATAAAAAAAAGCAAGCCCGTTCATGCAACACATGTTGTTGTTGCAGGCACTATCCATGTTCAAATATTAAGAAAAAGCATTTTTATAACAAAAGAAAAGAAAACAAGAACTCTATACTTTTTTTTGATAAAAATAATAAAAACTAGCTTTACCACAGTCCCATCTGATGTTAACTGGTTGTGTGATTAAAGATGGTATGGATGCAAAAGAACTACAATAGTCTATTCACTGATCTCATGTCATGTTCACATCATATTTGGACAGACAGACGGACAGAACATTGACTCCAGCATATACTCTAAGCCTTAGGTGTACGCACAATGAATGAAGATTCAAATTACAAAGCAAAACACTTCATCTGTTAAGTGAGGCCGCAAGCCCTGCCAATATCACTTCATTCCCTTGCTGTATCAAAACTTTTCTCCGGCACAAATGCTGTCAATGCATTCACACCTCTCCCAACTTTGAACCTTACACCTTGTCTCAGAATTAGACAACTTAAATTTAAATCTCCTTTAAATAAAGGGGAATTACATTTAAGTCATCTAATGTTTATTTTTTGTATGAGTATTTACTCATTTTTAAATGTTATTTTTTATATTTTGGACCATAATAATCATTTAGAATATTTTTATATATCTGATAAATAGATTCCACAGTCAAAAAATTCACATATTGAAATAATTTCATTTTTTACAATAATTATATAAGAAACTATGTTTAAAGTAGAAAATAGTTTTATGTCACTGGGATTACAATTGGTATATAAAAAACTTTTATAAAAAAAAATTTCGCGCCGCCAGTTTATTGACGCCAGCCTTTGGGTTATGCAGGCATGCAACATTAATCTAATAAAATTATCTACAAATTGTCATAGATTTATTTATTTATTGTAATGTCACTTAAAAATAAAAGGTTTCATACATCTTTACATTTTAGTCATCAAATTCTGAGATTAGGTTTAGTGAGCCGCTATTTATTTGGTTTCTGCCTTTTCAATGTAAAAAAAATAGAAGAAAACGGTCTTGTCCTAAAGGCACCGTGGAATTAAAGAGATAAACCTTACCTCAGGGTATATATTGAATCTGTTGAATGCATTCACTTCCGTAGGGTATTCAACCAACTTGTCGTACATAATCTTGGATATTCCAGCAATGAATGGCTTCTCTTCCACAATAGTTTTATAATATGAATAGTAGAAGCCCATTTCTGTTCGTAAAGACATCTCCCTCTCGAGATCAGAGAGGTAGGAGAAGTTGCGGTCATTCTCAAACAGGTTGGAGACATACTTGTAGTGGATGAAGCCCAAGGTTAAAGCTGGGGACAAACAGATAAATTTTAAACTGCTGTAGAAAGTTGTGCCTTGAATCAAATTCTAAACAATTGTAGCAAAGAAAACAAGACAAGGACAAATGGGAAGACTTAGGCAACAGCTAGTCTTTTATATATAAAGCTCTCAAATTTGTCTCTGAGATTTTTAGAGTTATGGAGATGGGAGAAGCCATTGTTTCTCTTGATCAGGGCAATATTATAATCTAACAGACTACAGTTAACAATTTATGTTACTGCATTTCCTTTCACAAATGAGGTGTTGGAAGTTTTATCCCTTCCCTCCCCTTCTAATAAAGTATGCTTAGTTTGCTTTTTTACCACTTCTAACAAAAAAGAGAGATTATTGCAATGAGGTAGTATGAAAAAAGGTAGTAAAAGGTAGAGACATCCCTCCCACCCTAAAACCAGGCCCGAGTTTCAAATTTTTACAAAATTTAGTCCAATGCTGTCTTAATCAGTACTATGGTATAAATTATCATAATGTGTATTTGAGCAAAATGAATGAAATATTTAATGAATTAACGGCTGGTTTTAAAGTTGTCTATAACATAAAATATTGTGTAATTAAGGAACCCGTTTATTCAACTGAATCAAAATTGTAATAATTTTGGAATCGATAAAAGATTGCAAAACCTACTTACCGACAAAACCTATAAGGCTATATTTCGCAATTTTTCTCATATCAAATCTCCAAGTCTTTACTTCCCCTCCAATGTTTTCTGCCATTTTTAATCTTTTATTTAATCACATGCTTTTAAGAATACGATTTTAAACTTAATTATTTAAAACATCAAATAAAGGAACAAAACCTTCTATTTGTTTATTGACACCAAATTGACACTGACATAGTGTCGTGATGTGATTATAGACAGCTAGTGTTTAGTGTTGCTTGAGAAAAATATACATAAAAACATTTAAATTTATAAAAAGTATTAAGAAATTTATGACTTATTTATTATACTGTAATAATTTCAATGCCAGCTATGAACGTTTGAAATCATCTATCTTAAAATAAAACATTCATATGAAGAACTATATTGAGTGAATATTAGTCTTTCGACATAGTTAGGTCGAAACACTGGTATTCTCAAATTCACAATCAACACTCTAGAGCGGCGTTTCGCAACGTGGGGCTCACGTCCCACAGGGAGGCAATTTGATAGTTAGGGGCGGAAATTCGAAAATGACCAATGAAAAAATGACTAACCTTTTCGCTCCGGGCTATTTAAATGCAATGCTAGATATCGGTTCCAAATTTAACAAAAAAGCAAATTCTTAAATTTTCTTAAATAATTGCGTAAATAATTATTTGGTATAATTTCGTTTGACTTTACCAAAATATCAACTGGGTGATTAGAGTCGTCAAGTAAGTAAAGTCGTAAGTCAAGGGAACAAATCAATTTTTTAATGTTAAAAATTATGTAAATGCATAACATTTTTTTCGACCTGGGTACGTCGTTAAACTGCCTAGTCGCCAACCCGCATGCCCAGCGTGGCGACTTATGGGCACAA
>DWTW01001397.1:0-12728 GCA_018246275.1 Papilio slateri
CTGAATATCTTAAGACTCATAGGCGTTCGTCGTGTATTTAAATATATTTAGCAGTTTTTTTCTATCATTACAGGTTTCATTCAAGTCCAGACCAACAAAAGATCAATATTAATGCATCACAAGTTTTGCATTGTTGATGGTCCAAAAGCGATTAAGCGAAAACTATTATTAAGAGCACATGCCGAAAAATTAAACGTGCATGGTCATTTAACTAATAAGTGTACGAACCAACTTCCGAAAATTAAAAATACAAAAGGTTTCGTAATGTCTGGTTCGCTAAATTGGTCTACACAGGCGATGGTATCGAATCATGAAAGTGTAATCGTAACATCTCATCCGAACATTGTGTCTAAATTTGAAAAGGAATTCGAAAGTTTATGGGTGGAAAATGAACCGGTAAGTATTAAATTTATTTTCATGTGTTTGCTAGATCAAATCAAATTACTTAGAGTTACTTTTTGTATTACAGGCCATAAAATCAACATGACAAGCAACACTACGAGCATATTTTGTATATTTACTAGGTATGTAGGACATTATTATTTTTCATTAATTATAAACTAAGGTAACCTAAAGTATTTGGTGCCAAGGTTATGGATAAACCTCCTCTACCTAATGGATATATAATCTAACCTCTGGATATCTTAGACGCAAATACTGTTGGGGTTGTAATAATCATTTATTAAAATGTATGACTAGTTTATGCGTATAAATATAAATTTTAACAAATGCAATGCAATAATTGGTTACTACAGTTGGATTCAGATAAGTGAGAGCTTATTATTTTTAATATTGTAATAGAAATGACATACTTAGAACATGACCAAAGACAATTTAACATATGAAATAAATGTGTCAAGTTTTTTATCATTCATTCATTTCTCAAAAATGACAGTAGGCTGCCATAGACAAATCCATGTGCACTTCAATTCAATTTCGATCGATCATATGTTTTCTTTGTGTAGTTTTTTCAGCCGCTGTAATTCGAATTGGTTATAATGTAAATTGCTAATGAAGTATCATTAAAGTTCATACAGTGTTCATGTGACTTACTGTGATGTTGCTGATCGTAAACCAAGTTCGTTCATAAAATTTTGTACGATTTTAAAAAGGTGCATTTCGAGTGCACGTGCTTGCATTTTTCAGACAATTTCATGTCATTTCAGTCATATAAGTGTTTCAAAAGTGAGCTATTACTTAGAGCAACTTACTTTTAACCGTATAATTCAGTATAAGGATACAGTTTTGTGGTTTTCGTTAAAAAACTCTTCGTTTAAAACACATGTTAGGTTGAGTTGGAAGTTCTCTTATTTGGTTATTTTTTGAGACGAAATTTGCGATGTATGTGTTAACATGGATTAGAGCTTTGAAGGATGAAGTGTCAGTGGTACGTAATATTTTTTTTATTCATCAATTATTTTAAGGTTACAATAAAGAAATAGTGTGGGAATATAGTACATTCCAAAAAAGTCGTTTAGAACTGTTTTTTTCCTATTTTTTTTACATCCTAAACGTTGCTAATCTTAATTTTGTAAAAAATATGATTATATTCTTACATCTAACATATAAACACACATATTAAATTACAAAGATTTTCTTAAACTTAATAGCTATTAGTTCTAAATAAACATTAAAAGATGTTGCTTTTATTACACTGCTTAATATATTGTATGTAATACATTTTGGTAAACTATATAAGTTTACTTAAATTGCTCGCCCACTGTCTGTAGAAAAAAGATTATAGCATGCATAATATTTCCTACATATTTTTCCTTTTTTATTTTTCCTTAACATATTTACCAATATCATAGTTTTTTTTTAATTAAAAATAAATTATTTTGTTAAATTTTGATAACTGTTAACTTCACCTGCCAAAATTTATATCCAATTTATGAAATTTGTATAAATTAACTGAGTTCATAACTTATAAGGTATAAGAAACAGTATTGCAAATTTCTGTTTATTTTATTGTTTTATTTAGTTAAAAAAATCTATATATTCCATTAATAAAATGGCAAACTTTTGTATGTAAATAAATAATTTCCAATTGTATACATGGCATAAAGAAAGTACATTTTTTTAGGGGTGAAATATTACTTAGAAACCACTATGGATGCACATCATATACAGTACTGTTTTTGGTTATCTATTATCTTTGCTAATTCACCATGTCTACATTGTTTCAGATGGATGCACAAATGATGCAATGCCAAGTGTGCAATTGTGAAACATGTGCAATATATTGTTCAGTGTATAAAAAGAGATTAAGTGTACAAACTGTAAATATAAAAGGTGATAATTTGAATATTCGCGACAATTGATAAAAGTTATTTGCTGTCTAGTTTACATGTAAAAAGTGCGCCTTGGATGCAGTGGTTTTGTGCTACATTTTAATCTTGGAGTTGCTGCTAAAACGAATGCGGATGTTTTTCCGCTACGCGTCGCTAGATGGCATTGGTATGTATTTTAAATAAAATAGTTTATTTCGTTCAGTGACATCTATTGATGAATAGTCGCACGTAATAGTTTTGTGATATGCCATGGGACCACGAGATGGCGCTTTTATATGACTACGAAATGACGTTTTATGTTGTGAATCGTGAGATGGCGTTTTGTTTATCTACCTTTTCTGTATGGCTTTGATAGTAAAAGTCAAGTAATGAAATTATTGCTTTACTTGTAACTTGTGATAGCATTATTAATGATTAAATTTAACATAATGCTATATTAGTGCTCACTTTAATGTGTAGAATTGAGAGCTGAAATGTTAGTATGAATGTCGTTGATACGCGATCCTTGACAAGTATGAAAGACGTGAATCTGAATGATGGGAATATAAATAGCGTTGTAGGGGAAAAGTATGACTTAAAAGAGGATGTTGTGACCAAAATTGAGAAAGGTATGCTCCGGTGGTTCGGGCTTTTTAAAAAGATGAATGGAGTGACAGCGACGAAACAAATTTATGTTGTGAAAGACAGACAGGCGATATATTGTGTATGTGTAGATGCAAGCAAAAGCAAGAGATGTGTGTAAGGATTACGCCTAAAGGAAATCTGTATCAATACCTACACCTGTAGGTTGCAGGCGTCAGTGCTTATTTATTTGGTAAAATTTAAATACAATGATAAATCGTTTAGTCGGAGGTCAATTACAACTTATTCGTTTATGGTGAATAATCTGTAGCAGGATAAGATTTTAGATCTTAGATAAATGAAAAAACTAAATGCGGACGTGGATCGTGTTAGAGTTATGATACGCATTAGTGATTCAATGGTGAACTGCCTTGAACTTGAGCGTTGTTACGAAAAAATGTTAAATATTTCCTGTGGTGTTGGGCCATTTGAATTGGACGTCGGTGTGATTGATTCGAATGCGAGCCGCGACACTTTACATACGCGTTGACATTTAAATATCAGACACACAATTACTTAGGTGTTGCGTAACATTTGTACTTTATAATTAAAGATAAGAACGAAGTTAATACAACATTGTCTTATACTATAACTGATACCAAAGTCGATGTAATCTGCCGATATTAGAAAAAGTAATTTTGAAGACGTTCCTTGCTCCGTGTCGCAATGCGGCTTCTTGCCAGACTAAGGAAATTTCCATACTCTGATACTTTACTTTTAAGAAAAATTGTTAGAATATTTTTTTTTATGGAAGTCGGTGGGAAACTAGCGACCTGATGTTAAGTGACCGCTCCCCATAGGCATCTGCAACAAGCAAATGAGTCGCAGATGCGTTGCCTACCTTTAATGGACAGAGGGGATAGACAGGAAAAAGGATATTTCCTTCTCCTATTCATACGCTCCCTGTCCAATCCTCTTCCCCTTCCCACCCTATCCTTATTAGGAAAGAATGAGATAGGGAAGAGGACTGAAATTGGGCCTCCGGCACCTCACTCGTCAGACGACACGAATAAGTATGCTTCTACTTCGCGCCTGTCGTCTGTGAGGTGGTGGTATTTCACCGGTTGAGCCGGCCCATTCGTGCAACTGATGTTGTTGTTGCCTGTTTTCTTACCAGACATATATAATACATATATAAGTAGAAATACCTCCAATACAGACCGGTAGTTTTTGAGGTCGTGGTACTTTCCCGGTCGGGCCGGCCTCCTTGTGACACTCTCGTTGCTGCTGCACAATTAATGGGACTACAAAAAATACAATTCGAGTAAAAAAATGAAATCGTACGTCACATTATTTTGAAAAATGAACGGTAAAAGTTTTTTTATGTTTAACAAAATCGCTTAAATGTAGGTAGAAAATCTGTACTTCCATAAAAACGAATAGAATGCACATCAGACGAAAGGTAAATTTTATTTCGTTGGCCGCTACGAAGGTGATTTATGTTCGGACGTGCCGCTCGTAAGTAATTACATATACAAGAAGGAGCTGAAATATTAGGGTTGGCATTGAAATTAAATTTACGTCTGCAATATAATCGCAAATCGCTACAGCTACAGCGGCCCTAACACCAAAGTATATTAGAATTTTAAAATAAAAATACCCTCCTTAATTATTTTTTTTCGTAGAAGGAAGACCAATCTTATGAAATAGTTATAATTGATATGATGCCGATGCATCGTATAGAGAGCTTATCGGGTCACGAAAGCTATAGTCACTTTATCCATACATCAAAATTTAGAAGTCTACACAAGACATTCTACTATTCTCGTGTCAAACATTCGCTTCCCGCGGTGCCATAAATCATCGGTGCACTGGGGAGAGACACGAGCATTGCGTGACTTATCGATAACCTCTGATCGATTTCTGGAACAATGCGGTGTTCCACAGCCTTCGCGTGGCGCGTAGTATTAATATCGATACTACACTTGTACGTCACTACGCCTCCCATTAGGCTTGCGTGACAAAGAAAGACGTAGGCGCTCTCCTATGTCCACATTGTATTGCCCCGCGAGCAGCGAGTGTTTGACACGAGTGTATTAGATTTTAAAAAATAATCTTTGCCCTTGGTGAGTACGTGTTGTTCATTCCATTGCGTTACAAACACGGAAGGGGACGGCTGCTATGTATTCCCCGGGGTCTCCTATTAATCGGATTTTACGACATCCAAGGAGACGGGGAACGTTGCCATTTGACAAAAATAATGTCGGACATCGCTCGTGGTAACATATGTATGGAAACAAAATAGCATAGCATGTCATTATACATATTAATAGTCCAAAAAATTTAATGATGGGTTTTATAATCATCCTCTCTCTCTGTCTAGTTACTACAAAACTTCTAGAATCGAATGAAAAAAACATAGATGAAGGACTTCCTTGTTCACATATAAACTATTATGGTGGTCAAAAGGTAAAAAAGTCGTAAACTCCGAGCGCCAAAGTATTATAGCCATAATCGCGTTAGTATAAGACTAATGTAGCAGTAAATTTAGTGCATTTTATCATCAGACAGAGTAGGGTTTGATGGTTCCGATCTATAACGGTTCTCAAATTTATAATAAACACTACCTTAAATTTATATATAAAAAGGGCTTTTTATGGGGCCACGCAGTGCTCTCAAAGTAAATTCGAAATATCGAAGAATCGCCATTTAAATTGAAAAAAAAATGAATTTGAAAAACAAATGAAAAAGTAACTGAAAGAAATAATTTACTTCGAAGGTTTCCTTAAAACACAGGAGCAAGGGGAGAGGAGGGGGTACTTCATGTGTAATTTATGGACTCGTAACTTTGGAGAATCAGCGTGCCCCCAAAAAATAAGTAACAAAAAAGGCCTGTATACAAACTCACACAAAATAAAGAAGGAGACAATTTGCTTCTACTTCAAATTTAAGTGCCTTGTAATTTAATTTTGCTCTGATTACATCGCATATTGACGAGCTTATTTTTTTCATCTTTTGCACTTATAAAAATACATTTTAAGACGTAAGTGCAGGCAGGAGGTATAACATAGTATATTTAAGATTTACTACGGTCACCTAAATTTGGATATCGCTTCAAATCTCTAGTCAGATACTTCTTAAAAATCAATAGGGAAAGAAACACCGATTGCTTTAAAATAAAAATGTTAGAGTTCATACAACTATAAAATAACTTACAAGTTAAAATTTAAGCGTTGTTTATATCGCTTCGATTTTAATCAGAAATAAATTTAATAGTGCAATTTACGTTCCAATATGTCGGAATGATATCCATTGAAGTCGACATTGCGTCACGCGCACTCGACCGATCAATGATCATGAATTCAATGACAACATTGACCTGAATATTGTAAAATTAAATTTAATAAGACATTTTTATAACTTCATTATACTAACTAAAATATTAAAATCATTTGTGTGGACATAATCTGTAAAAATATTAAATCAGTCATAGACGCGGACATCAAAAAATATGTTATGGAAAAAGAAATGACCACAGATTTAAAAATAAATAAGTATTTGCGCTCAAATTTAAAAAGTTAGTATGTGGCAAAGAATATTACAAACACATATCTTCCACGCATTTTCTCGTAAATTACAAAACATATCTACACCATGATGACACTAGACACGATGGTTATATAATATGTGCTTGTAGGTTTTTAACTTCAAATTTGGACTTTTACAAATCAAATTCAGCATTTAGCAAATCAAGTTCGGCATTTCGCACATCAAAATAAGGTTTTTACAAATCAAATTCGAACAGTTCCATGTCAATTTTAGGTATATGTAAATGTCAGAATTTGATTTTTAAAATCTGAAATACAAAAGTTGGAATTTGAAGTCAAAAAGTGTTTGTAATTTTCCTATTCAAATTCGTGATTTACTGGCCTACAACTTAACGATATTTTATCGTACGCGTTGTGTTTTATCTTCCCTATTGTTGGTGTAGCATTTTAACATAAAAGCATATATTATTGTTATATTTTGGAGTTAAAATTAAACAAATGGGCATTACGTCAAACGAGTACAGATTTATGTAAATTTAATCTTCTACTTTATTCACGATACGTATTGATTCCAGGCTTTGCATAATTGAGTGTCAGTACGCCGACATTTGATTGGAACAAACAACTGGCTGTTTTGTAGTCTCTTGTATGTATTCAAAATTGCTTCTTTTCTTTCCATCTCTTACATTAATATTTATTTTAATCATCGTTTTCGCGATCCTTAGCGCCGAATCCTGTGCTCTTCAGTGAAGAGAGGCATACCGTTGATTCACTTTCTACACGAACCTCGATTACGCAGGAATAAGCAGATAGTGCACACAACAGTGGTGTATATGTGAGCCTCAACGCCTCATATGCCCGGTTAAACTGTAGGCAAACAGTGACAAGCATTCAAAAGACAACCCATCGCGTTTTTCCGCAAGCACGGCAGGCATCTAAGGTAGACTCGACTGAGTCCACCTAGGTTTCTCTTTTATGACTTTGAGTGACCAGCTCACGCTAAGCCATCCGCCACGACAACATGAAAATCCGATCGCAATACCAAGGATAGGTCTTATTCTTAGTAGCGACATAAAAATTCGTTATTTACCTTATCTATATTTTAAATCTGGTCGGTAATTTGCCCACACATAATATCACCACCTTTCCCTTATACGAGACGTAATACGGTCGGTGAAAAGAACAATGATTGCTATGTACCACATAAAGATTACCTTTATGTACCTTAATTCAGATAATATCATTGTTAGCTCCAGGAATTTCATTAATGTCATTCTCAGAGTTGGGATTCATGTCATTTACAGAATTTCCAATTCTTCTTACGTTTCCTTTCAACTTCAAAGTGAATTTAGTTTATTACAGGGAAATATGGTTCTGTAAATTTAAAATAAGCTAACAAAATGTATTTAATTCTTATTTAATATTATTAATTTTAATCATTATTTAATTAGCTGCTCGTGTGCCGTATTGCCCGGGTGAATCTCAATATTGTTAGATATAAAAAACGATCTCCGAATCGTTCTTGTGTACAATCAAAATATTATATGTAATACATAAAAATATTCAATAATAATTAAATACAATAACTTATCACAATGACCCCAACAAATATTTAAAAATTGGATGGACGAGGAGGCTGAGGGCGGCAGGGGACCGATCACTGTGGCGATCAATGGGGGAGGCGTACGTTCAACAGTGGACGAATATTGGCTGAAACGACGACGACGAAATACAATATATGTGATAAGTCACAATGACCCCAACAAATATTCAAAAATTTAAAGAGCTTGACAACGTAAATTACAATAATTAACTAACGATCTCCGAATCGTTTTGTCGAATAACGAGAACAGTAGATACTAAAATACTAATAATCAAGGAACCTAATGAAAATTTAAAAATTTAAATTAAAAGAGCACAACAGTACAAATATTAGTTACATCAATCTATTTCAAATTGTTAGTACGTGGGAATTTCCTATACAAAAGAACACGGTCGTAAAGGTCGGTAAAGACAACGGTCGATTACGACTATGGTATATAACATTTCGTTGTGTAGTGTCACTAGCTACCTAAACTCGATAGAGATCTGGATGAAGGAAGGTCCAAAAAAGAATTAAATGCTTCTATTCTTAGTTCATAATATTGAAAAAAAAAACCTTTTATAATCATACTAGCTGATCCGGCATACTTCGTTCCGCCTTAGAATTTTTATTTGTCTCACCTTATTAGCTATATTAATTGCTGGATGGTGGAACCCACACCCGAGTCGAACCCTTCATTGAAGCGCATTAAACACAGTGGGCGAAGCGAGCGCGACGCGAGAGTCGCATTGAGTGAGTCCCGTCATCGCTGTGAGACCCGCGCTTGAATTTATTTTCGCGCGCGTTCGTTTTTTATTTTGCGATAACTCCTTAAATATTCATTTAAATTATAGGGTGGAAAGGACTATCATAATGTACATGAAATGCTTAAGTTAACTAACGTTTTTAAGTTGATAAGGATTAATACTTATATAGTATTACGTCTTAGGTAGTACTAGGGGGCTATTTTCCGCAACTCCACAGCTAGCGCGTATTTTTCGTGTGGTATATACGTCTTAATAGCTTTCCAATTACCGCATTTTACTTGAACATTTTTTAGAAGTTACAATGGGTATAGTAAAATTATTTATTAAAAGTAAATTACAATAAGTAAAATTATTTGTAAAATTATTAAAATATACGCCATCACGAACTTTTTTGTAGACCTTTTTAAAATATACAACAACGTTAGTAATGTAAGCACACAAAAATATGTTTTTTACGACATCGCATTAAAAATCTTTGAAATTCTCAGCTTTTCTCTACTATAATATGCATGTATTATACATATAAAAAAATTATACCTTTCGTCTGTTGATGAAAACCACATTAAAATCCGTTGCTTAGTGTGAAAGATCTAAGCGAATACACAGCGAAAAGCGACTTTGTTTTATACTATGTAGAAATACATTGCATAATTTAAAAAATACTTCAACAGATCTTGAGCAAACTCATTAATAAAGAAAGAATATTAGAGCTTGAATGGCAAATGAGCGAATATTTAATGGCGTGTTCAGATTGTAAGGGCTCAATGCGCGGCGTCGTATCGCGTTCCACTAATCTCCTTGCTTATGAAGTCACCATTGTTTACAATAGGATGCTATAATTCATTCATATAATTTTCCTTATTCATATAATCTTGACTAATAACAAAACCTCTGCATAAGTTTCACAAAAAATGCAAATAAAAAATCGACACTTTTGCTCTAGAAATATACCGCGACCCAAGTAAAATGTAACAACACAAAAGCAAGACCTACAACCACTATAAAAATACAAGTAACAATATCATCGATTTCTAGAGTTCTATTCTATTTACTATAAAACATTGTAAATGCATACAGACCACGTCATCAGCTTATACAAATAGTGGAACGTAACTCTACGATGGAACTGCACTCATAGATTACAATGTGCCGAGTGTTCTAAATACTGCCAGTCAAAGTATAGATAATTATTTAAACCTGGTATTAAAAGACGAGCTAGGTCATAAGTCTATCCTAAACCGCAGTTCTTACACTATCCATTATACGTATTATATATTCTCTATAAATGATTACCAATAGCCTAGTGTGAACGATGCCCCGTACCTGCGGCCTGTGCCGCCTTTGTACCAATCGCCCTCATTTCACTGCGCGACAGATAATGCGACGGATACGATGCTCCCGATGATTGTCATCCCACCCATGCTTTGTTACCCATAATTATTAATAGATCGTGATCCTTATTATCGCGGCTATTTTAATATTTTAGAGTAGTGGCGAAGGCAGATTTTGTAACGTCGAATTACATATATTATTTATACATAGGTAATCTATACGTCGTATACGCATTATATATTATACATTAAGTATCGTCCTTCTTTACTAGCTTACAATGTAGCTTGTGGTAGGAATCAAATGGTTCTGTCGAATGATTTTGTCAGTGCTAAGTGCACTGACAAAAGACACTCTCCGAAAGAAGACTTGCCCAATAAATACCGTGCTTATGCAGTAATTTAATTCTTAAATTGAACACAAGCTCAGTAATACTTTAACAAATTTGTATATTTGCAGAAGACTCTAATTGAACAGTCATAAATATTAAATTGCCTAATAAAAACACAGTAATGTTAATTTATAAATTATGCGTAAAATATTTTAGTGTCCCAGCGCCGAAGACTTCTATAATAAAATACATTTTCTTACGATCAAAAGGCAGCCCTGTAAAGAGTACTTCGCTCAGGGCTCGAACTTAAATTGAGGAAGTTCTTTCATTTGTTAAATATATCTCTAATGATTTCGGGTCAAAGAATTCACAAGTTTTTTTCAGGAAGTTCTGAGACACTAAAAAGCAGATAGAAGACAAAAATTATTAATATAAAATATTCATTTTTTATTAACCAATACAGAAGAAATAACAAAAAATGGTTACGGCATCTTTAACGATCAATCTTGAACGCGGTTTATCTACAAGCTTCAACTTCCCCGACCTGAATTTTCCAAATCTTTGGAACATATGAATTTTAACTTTATATGATACGAATGAACGAGAACGAAACATATGTTTGTGAACTACCCTTGCATTATACGAAAACAATTACAGCGTAGACATGGTATTTAAGTCCGATACTTAATAAGGTGTGATAGCTTAAAAGCTCACAATCATAAGTTAACAAGAATATTGTTGTCATAAACAATATAAGTTATGAGATAAATTTTTGATGGGGGACTAATAAAAAGCGGCGATAGTGAATGACGTGGGTTGTAAATAACATAATGCGGTGCCGGGGCGCCGTGACGTCGCGACCGGGCGGCGTCTAACGAAATATCGCTGTTCCTCTCAGGGAAAGCTCGATAGAATCACTACGGAAGAATAAATAGAATCAATATTACGACCGTACGAGATTTTTAAATATATTTCTAACTATTCAAACTAAGCTTTAGCTTGTGCTAGAAATTCATGACAATAGTCGAATGGTGGATTCGTACCCACGATATTATCTTTCGCAGTCGGTACCATACCAATCTCCAAGTCCGTACCAATAACCTAAGCCATTTAGGCTATTGGTGCTCGTTTAACTGTTATTTTATTTTATTCGTTTAATTTTTATTGTATGCTTATGTCATTACTAGTTAACTTCTATTTTTAATTACCTTTATGTCAATTCATAAAGTTGTTGGTTTAATATTTTAACATACATATAATAAAACAAAAAATAAAGTCCAGTAACTTCCCTGAGGAACGTAAATACCTGCTAAGGATACACGCTAAGGTAAGGTACACCTTAAGGCGATTTCTGAATAAAAAAAAATATACCCCAAAATATTAATCTTTCCTGGAAACGTTTCCGAAACAAATACTATGACTCAGCGAAGCTTTATCGACTAGTCGGGGGTTGCCAAATGTGTCCGCAAAGCCAAGGTGATACTATTGACTATGCAGTATTATTCATTGTAAACAAAAACATATCTTAAAATAAAGAATATTAGATCTAATTTTGCAGTAACCGTTAAAATATATTTGCATCAAAATATCAATAGGAATAGAAGTTAACAATTTTTTACCATTTATGCATAATTTTGCTTCAACAACTTTAATAAAAAAAAAATAAACGACGTAAAAAAAGTTGCAAGATTCAATTTTACAAAGTCTGAACAGGTTTCCTATAATCTATGATTCTATCTACAAGGCGTACTAGCGACGCTTGAAGTGTAACGATTTGTACGTGTCGACTGGAGTAATCAATTTCGCCAATTGGATACCGTAAATATTTCCAATTGCTAGACTAAAAAAAATAATATGAGAAAAAATAAATTATAAAAAATACGTAGAGTTTTAGTTTTCGCATTAAACAAAGTAGGAGTAGTAAAAGTGCATGAAATCAGTTAAGTAAAATAAGTTTATCGGCAGTTTCCAGTGTTGTCATTAAAACTCAAAATCCTAAATCAAAGCACAATAAGGCTTTTGATAGTCTCTATTGAGTCAACAACAGTGGTATTCGTCTTCGTTACAGCGCGCTGCAAAAAATAACTTCTTGTACGTTACCACTTACTTCGTCGATTATTCTTCAAAATATTGTCGTACATAATCAAAAGATTAGACGTATGTTTTTTGACGTGATAACGCCTTATAAATCGATGAACGCCGACTGCACCTAAGAAAAAGCATGACTCATTGTCACGTTCCACCTGAACCGAGCGTGCAAGCGAGAGCGCGGAACAAGCGATAGAGAGGCACGATCGATCTAAGCGTTCGGCTTGTGAC
>DWTW01001398.1:0-12727 GCA_018246275.1 Papilio slateri
TTTTAAGAATTATTTTTTGCTTTTTAGTTTGATTAACTCTAAAAGCGTGTTTTTTAGTTTTTTAAACTATTTTTTTTTACTAAGTTACGGCAATAGTAGATTACATCGCTGTCTATAGCTGTATACGAAAATCCCTTTAACCTTTATGAAAAAATAAACTTGACCAGGTCGTGGGGACCATCCGCAGCTGTTAGAGCTTCAAGCGGTGATGAAAATAGACGAAGAGAAAATATACAATAGCAAACATAATAATGATTCTTCATAAATATAAAACTGTATTTTGACACAATATTACTTAAAAAATAATAATTAAATGCAAAGACGGTAAATAAATTAATATGTATGAAAAATATATAACGCCAAAACGAAACTAAGTCAGTGAACCACTATATTGTAAAAAATGGTAGATGAAAGTGTAACGTAATTTCGATAAGCAAAAACCTGTTGTCGAATCGTATCGTAATAATTGTAACTTTGGTGTCGCTTCATATACGACTGTATCTCTGTCGTTTGTACTGTCGTATTCTTTCCAGTATAAGATCGTACTTCTTAGGTCTAGTTAGTCCATTAACACAACAGCCATCTTCCCTATGTTGCTTAACCGAACCGGTTGAGTTATGGATACGTTGTCAGTATTCCAGTAGAAATGATTCACATTAGATGGAAAAAGGAGAGGAAGACGGGACGGGGCCAACGGGACATTGATCATCATGTAGTATTAATACCAAAGTCGTTGTACATTCAAGTCAACCCGGCCCGTACCATGCATCAATTGGTTTTGTGCGTTTCTGTCTTTATAAAAAAAATAATTCCTCACTATTTATTAATGAAATATATATATACAGGCTGTCCGGAAATGACGTGTACAACGGATCACAGAGATTCCTTGGCCGAAATACGATTTAACCCAACTTACCTATGTATATTTTAAAGTTGCCTAGTTTGAGCGCTAGAGGGCTTAAAATTTTTTTTTTAATTTCATTTTTGAAAAAAATTTTTTTTTGATATCTCGAACGTCCTCAACATATTTTATTTATCTTATATAATTTTTTTGTGGAAGTAATCTTTACCTAGAACCTATCGGGTGCTCCAAATCACGGTTATAAGAAATAAACC
Organism: Papilio slateri; assembly: GCA_018246275.1. Lineage (NCBI taxonomy): Eukaryota > Metazoa > Arthropoda > Insecta > Lepidoptera > Papilionidae > Papilio > Papilio slateri. The sequence goes on from DWTW01001398.1 coordinate 1,117, forward strand.
AGTCTTATTTTTGAAACCGCCTTAACCGTATAGTCACTGCCACTTTTTTTCTTAGCTACAATTATTTACAAGATTTTTGCTCTCGTATAAAATTTTAATTTGGCAAAAGGTTTTGTCGTACTAAAATATTTTCTAAGTTCCTAGACGCTTACAAAGGAAGGATTATGATGTAACCGTAATGAAGTTTTGAATGTTAAGAAATGAATAAAATCTGTTAAAGACTGTTAAAGATATTTAAAAAATGTAAAAATTTTCATCATTTATCAAAAATTTAAGGCCCTCTAGTGCCCAAACTAAGCAACTTTGGATATAGGTAAGTTTGGTTAAATCGTCATATTTTCGGCCGAGGAATCAAGTCAAGAGGTCAAGGAAAGTGGCTTTCCGTTGTGCACGTAATTTCTGGACATAGTACATGTATTTGTTCTACTAGTACTCCACTAAAAAAGTAGACGACATATTTGTAATCTACGTAAAGCAATCTTTTTATCAGCGCCAGGCAATCATTGTTCTGCAAATATAAGGACATGATCTTTTGCAGCTACTTCATTTCATGTTAACAATTCCAAAGTTCTAGTTTATGAAAATTATCCTTCGTCTACCGTTATTATGTTATACAAAGTATCCTTATATTATATAAATGGTGGGTCCAAAATTACTTCGAAATGGTTTGATCGGAATTCGCCACCTCCACCTTGCAATGATGTGGAGTTCGTGCAAATCAACTAGTTGCTTTTAATATGTAAATCATGTATTCTTGTTTAAACACACAATGTTACATTACGACAGATATCTAAATTGCTTCTGTACTCGTGAGTATTTTCATAGCGGCCTTGATTAGACACATTTTATCTTTTAAACGTGCTATTTTCCTCGTTTTTTCGTGTAGCGTGCCGTCCAAAAGAGTAATATGTAACAAATGGAAATTAGCCGGCTGTTCGAAACGTTTATCTATGGATTCGAGGCTTTAAACTGTAATAATAATGGTAGAACATACAACGATTTCAAGAAAGGGCCGCTACCATAGGCACAAATAGGCGCCTGGCCTATTTATGTAGCTAACAAATAGATTAAAAAAAACTACGTTATGGTTGTAGAAGCCCCCGAACTAGTGAAATAACTCGGCTAATAAAAGTACGTTGTGTACGGAATCTATAATACTATACTCGAACTAGCACTATTTTATAGACAATGGCCTACTTAAGAGGTAAGACTATCCCTTAACAGAAGGTTAACGTTCTGTTTGCGTCGAATGTCCTTTATTATACGTGGAAAGCCCATGATTATAAGGAGGACCCATGATCTCCGTATAAAAATAACTGATATATTAATTGAAAATTAATAATTTAACGGTTACAAGGACTATTCGCTTGCAATGAAGATAAGTTTACCCCAATGACATCTATAACCATCGCCCGTGCGTTACAGGTGACTAGAGACCAATGTTGATTGTTTCGCTTCTCGCTTACTATTTATATACCGTACTTAAAGGACGGCAATGCGACGCTGTAAAATAACTGTGCGGCGGTTATGATTCACAGTGATCACTTGATGTCTCGTATAAAACTAGTCGAAACAGCATTTCATTTCTTTAGTGTTAGTCTATGGAATCTTGTTATTGTCTTATTCAATTATTTGAGCAACGGACGACTCAGGAATTCAGCAATTGTCTGTTTGGCACGCACATTTCTGTATGAAATTTTATCACGGACACACTTAATAACACACATGGCCAAACATCATTGTTTGATGTACGCATATTGAAAACATTTTAATAGAGGATCGAAATGTTTGATATATTTTAACTGAACGTAAAACAAGTTAAAAAAATATGTATTACCTCTCACGTCTCTTTAATAAGATTAAGGTGGGCAGAAATAGCAATAGCTGTATGTTCTGCATCTTATTTAGTTTCACAAATGAACGGGTAGAACCGAGACATATATGTTGACTCGGTATACAAAGAAAACATCGCAATCTTTTTTAACTATCTATCAATTGAAACCTGTACTTGAGGCTTAGCAACTAGGTATACCAATAGCCTTTGCCGCCGCTATGCCGGATGCTATCTAGATCTTGCCTGGTGCTCAACGGTGATCCTTAGAACACAAGACAAGCCTGTACAGTAGGGCCGGCGCAAGGATACCGCTCTTGTTGGCGCTATTGACTGCACCACCTGCTCTCAGCTCCGCATCCATGTATGCGTGTGTGAGTGGAGGATAACCGTAGTAAGATAAGAAGTTAAGACCTCTTCTTAGTTATATGTTTAATACATGCTGGCATAATTTCAGTTCTTCTGTTCAGTTCAAGTTCAGTTCAGTTCCGGAGGCCCAATTTCAGTCCTCTTCTCCTTCCCATCCTTTCCTAATAATGATAGGATGGGAAGGAGAAGAGGATTGGACGGGGAGGGGATGAATAGGATAAGGAAATATACTTTTCCTGACTATCTCCTCCTCTGTCCATTAACGGTAGACAACGCATCTGCAACTCCTTTGCTTGTTGTGGATGCTTATGGGTAGCGAACACTTAATATGCCAGGTAAACCGCTTGCTCGTTTGGCACCATCTCCCATAAAAAAAAAGTTCATCACGCTTACTATTCATAACAAATTGAATTCAAATTGACGCAGAGTAAATAGCGAATATTAAGAGTACATACGCATATGCTATGCGCTTTAATAACATATTTTAAAATGAAATCTTCCAGAATGGATGCAGCGGTCTGCAGCGCGCCGCGGCCGACGGGCACGTGGAGGCGGTGCGCCTGCTGCTGGAGCACGGCGCCGACCCCAACAAACAGGACCACGTGGTGGGTATCACGCTAAATTATTATTTACTATCGATGCGGACCGCTTCCACGTGGATAGCATCCATGCCTTTTTTTCTCGTAATGGCTTACCTGCCTATTACGTGTTCTTCAGCAATCATCGTCATAATTTATGCCTTACCTTAACATTTCTAATTAATCACTCTGTTTATTGGTTAATTGCATAAAAACTCAATCAATGATTTTCGAGGTTTCCGCGTTGAGACAGACGGACGTAGCGAGGGCTTTGTTTTATTATATGTATAGACGTAAACCATAATATCATGACTTTCAATTCACCTGCTAAGGATATATAACTAAAATCACAAACCGTAATAGCTTAGTAAATATACACTTATTTTTCTATTGAACCTCAATTTCTAGCATGGCAATACTGCGGCGCACGAAGCGGCGTGGAAGGGGTATTCCCGGTGCGCGGCGCTACTGGCGCGGGGCGGGGCCGATCTGCGCGCGCGCAACGCAGCTGGCTTTGCGCCGTTGCACTTGGCCTGCCAAAACGGACACAACCAGACCTGTCGTGAACTGCTGCTCGCCGGCGCACAGCCTGACTTGCAGAATAATGTGAGTAATATATTTTCCTAACTATAATACAATCAATAATGTCTCACTCCTAGCACTCGATTCCTCTATCTACCCCCTTGTTAGTTACTAATCTAGAGCTTCAAATGTAATCACATTTATAAATTTGTTATACTAATAACTTATTTTATATATCTTTACCTCTCGTTATGTAAATATCTTATTTTTTTTCTCTGTCTTGAAACATATATACTACACGCATTAACAACGATCTAATAAAAATAAGTAGCTAAAGATCAAGATTGTAAATAGTCCTCAATTTTTTTTAATATATGTAGATAATATAAGTATTTTTTAATTAATAACTTCAAATGCTAAAACAATTTTTAAATACATATAACATATTGGCTTACTTTATAAAGTGTTTATTTTCTTACAGTACGGTGATACTTCCCTGCACACTGCTGCACGGTACGGTCACGCCGGCGTCACGCGCATCCTCATCTCGGCGCAGTGCAAGGTCTCAGAGCAAAACAAAAATGGCGACACAGCTTTGCATATCGCAGCAGCGATGGGGCGGCGAAAGCTTACAAGAATATTGCTAGAAGCAGGCTGCGATAAATCTTTAAAAAACCATCAAGGAGAAACCGCACGAGACATCGCTACTAGAAAAGGATTAGAAGAGATAATCAACATACTGAACACACCTGTAGCGAAACAGCAAAGGAAAAAAGAAAAGCATAGAGACAAAAGCAAAGAGAGGACGATCGTTGAACCAGATGATGCCAAAAAGAATGATAAGAGCAAAGACAAAAAGAAGAAAAACGTGCATTTTGAATCAACGCCACCACCCGTACAATGGTCGCCGTACGGCTGCCATTACTACCCCGATCCGAAATATTTCCCCAAACCAAAATTAAGCTCGCTACCCACCGAACCTCTTAAAAAAGGCGAGCAATATTTTTTGGATTTGGCGGGAAACATCAAAAAAGGTCCCATAGGAGCAGGGTATACGTGCTACTGTGCCCCCTTCTTTAAACATATGGAGGAAAAATTAAACGAAGACAAGAAAGATTTAAAACGACATATCGACAAAGCTCATGAAAGATTAGACCAAAAAGTAACCGATTTAGAAATGAAAACTCAAGGACAGATATCAGAATTAACCAAATTTGTAGCCGCAGAAAGAGCTCTGTGTAAAGAAAGACATAAACATTTAGAACAATGGCTCACAAGAGGAATGATGTTCAGAGCTTCCGAAAGAACAAGAAAACTAGACTTCAGTCTGAAAGGATCTATAGATATACCGCCTATTAAAAGAACTAGAAGCCTCGAATTATTAGACGCAAATTCTGAAGAATGGAACAAAGTTGATAGAATTATAAAGAGCTTCAACGAAAACACTAAACAATCCGAACATAATACCAAAGAGTTAAACGATAGTAAAGTGACATCTAAAAGCACCGAAGGCTTAGATAGTAGAACCCCTAGGAGTCCAAGAAAAAAGTATGTTCTTAAAAGTTCTCGAAGTAGTGACCAACTCGATGCCGGGCCAAATAATTATAGGCCCAGTCACATATGTGATGAAGAAAATCGCTCATACAACGTTACAGCGGAAGTTCACATTAAAGCAAATAAAACAATAGTCTCTGAATCACCAGTTTCTATGGAAGTGCAAGGTATTACAGAAAGATATACCTTACCAAGTGAACCATCTACTACTAAATCACCAGGCAGCAGTAATCGACAGTCAGATTTTAAAGCGAGCGATTCTGAAGGTGACGTAATGCTTAGAAGTAATTATAAAGAAAATACCCATACGCCGCCTCCATGGAAAAGTCAAGTACTACAGAGAACCGCTGAAGACATCAGGAAACGAGTAATGCTAGAGAAAGAGATGTCAAATTTAATATCAAGAAACTCAAAATCTCTAGATATATCACAAGACGGCTATGTAAAGCTACACAAACAAGTCAATTATGCACCAATAGAAGATAATTGTACAAAGAGGGAGCAAAGGAAATCCGTACAAGAGCTAGTGGCTCAAGTAGAACATCAGCAGAGATGCACCTCTCCTGGTAGAATGCCTCTAGCGAAGAAAACCCCCACCGACTTTCAAGAAGTTCCTATAGTCCAGCCTAAAACACAACCGAGCCCTGGCATTCTCAAAATGCCACAGCAGCCGCAGAGGCCAGCTCCTGTTTTAAAAGAAAAACCTCCAAAAAGCAAAAGGTTTAGTTTACACAACCTAATACCGTTTCCGACGAGAAAAACATTTCACACAACCGCAAAAGAAAACGGAAACAATTCTGAAAGCAGTGACGAAGAAGATAGTCCAATAAGAAGCTCAAATGAACCCGGACCCATGAGAAATTCTAACTTACTGCAGACCCTTCCATTGCCAAATTATGAAACAATGTCCAGTAAATCTCATTCACCTGCACCACAACAAGCGCAGCCACAGAGCCAGCCTTATCACGCGGAAGACATACGGCCGATGATTCCAAAAGACGCATATTTCCATGAGCTCCCAAACCGACAAATTAACCACCAAATGCCTTACAGAGACATAGACAGTGGTCACCCAGTACCTCAGCACCCATGTCAACCTCAATACGATTACAATGAACCGGGTCTTCCCCAGACACCAATAGAAGGACGCAACAGAAATCCCCTATATCACCATCAGACTGGGGTTTTTGACGCAATGATGCAAGATCATATAATGAGAGAAATGGAGCGGATACCACATCTATACGGTGATCATTTGGACCAAAATACAGAGATCGAAATCGCCAAGCAAAGTGAACACTTTCGGGGCGGTTACTACGGTAACCGTCCGCCAGTGTATCCAAACTTTAGAGGGAATCCACATGGTGTGAGGAAACCGCCTCCCGACCACAGTCTACTCCACAGTCGCTTGCAATCCTTAGCAATTAACACACATTTAACGGAAACCCAGAGTCAAACAGACAGAGAATCACACAATGATTCTGGATACAGCACCAAAGTATACGGAAGTTCTCAAGGCCCGTCGCCGAGTCTATCCGGCCATGTCGAGGGATCTGACAACCTTTCTGGAGAGAGAGTTAACATTCTACCATCTGAAAAGGGTATCGGACATATTGGCACTTCTAGTTTGGTGTAAAAACAACTTACTCATCTTAATACTCATTTTCTATTGTAAAAACGACCTGCATATTATGCTTCAAATCTAAGTCAAACTTTACATGACATAGTTTTAGTATTCCTTAGTTTTCTAACTCACGTTTCATTAATAAGTACAAATATTCTATTAAATATTAAGCACTGAAAAGGAAAGAACATCAAAAATATTTTAAAAGTACAAATGAAATTAAAGTATAATGTTGCCATGTATCAAGATCAATAAATTAAAAATTAATATATTACATTTAATAATTGACTGTAAAAATGCCTTATTAAATAATTGATTGTATAAATGTAAAAAGTGCTCGTTAATAGTAAAACAGTCCTCATTTAAGAGAGAAATATTGTATGTATTTATTGTGTTTATTTGATAAAGGTTTGTACTGATTTTAATTAAATGCACTTTTGAAGTGTCACCAAGCACAAACAGAGTTTTTCTTAGACCACTTAATTGTTCTTTTACTTTAATTATATTGACATAGAGTATAAACACAAGAAAATATTATTAACACAATAGACTTTTGGTTCAACTTTAATTAATAAAAAACTTAACTACTCAATAATTAAGCAATATAACTATTGTTTAACTATATATAAATATGTCTGTGATTAGATATATTATAATTAGTGATTACTAGGGAGTGAGTCATTGAATGAAATGTCTCATTAGTTGCATAACTGTTTCATTCATTCATTTACTGGCTTTGTCTTAACAAACTTCGCTTACTCCAGTTTACTTCCTTATAAAACTCACGTATACTAGTGTGATACAAGGGAACCCCAGTAATCACCGACGATCTGGCTGCAGTTATTTTAACTGCAACATAATCCCCAGGCTTCACTGGTCGTCTTCCGCCATCTTCAGACAAAATATCGGCCTGATCGAAAACGACTTTTATATAAAACTCATTTCTACCCATTATTTGGCCAGTCTTTTTCAAAGTACCCTCAATAAGGACCAAGTGAGTATTCCCAATCTCGGCTTCGTTCAAGGCCTGACATTTCCGCCTATAAATTTCCAACATTCGATTGTGGCGATCTTTCTTCACTTCGTCCGGAATGTCGTCTTTATAACGACGGTAGGCGGCGGTTTTCTACAAGAAACAACACAGAATATTTATTTTTTTAAATTAACTAAAATCTTTTTTAAATAGTCCATCAAGCAGTATGCAAATATTAGAATCAAACATATTGCACATATCAACTTACCTCCCGCATGCTATAAGGGAATAAGAACGCTATATTGTAGTCGACCATCTCCATCAATGACAGTGTCTCCTGAAACTCTTCCTCTGTCTCGCCACAGAAACCGCATATCATGTCTGTTGATAAACCCACTGCAAGAACAAGTTATAAGAACGGGAAGCAATTAAATCTCGTTTTACAATATCTTATTAAATACTTCAAAGAATTAGACACATTGCGCTTCTTCTCAGGGGTTTACACATACATGTTATAATATTTTTTTATAGGAAGTAGAACATGTGCATCTTCAGATTAGTAAGTGGTCACTATTGCATATAAACAAGCCAATAAATATAGGGTTCTGTTGCCAGAAGTAAGAAAGAAATGACCTGGGAACCCCACTTTATAAAAAAAGGCAAACAGCAAAAATTCAACTAAAAAAATTACTTTTTCCTAATGATTTAATAATTGGCATCATACCGGTTAGTTATACAATAGTAATGTTATTTTTTGATGAGAAGTTTTCACATTTCTAAACATTAAGCAATCATAGAAGGTTTACAGTGAAGTCCTTACCCCCAGGTATCTTTTGCTTGACGGTATCCACAAGCTCCAAATATGCCTCGCGAGTGTATCCACGCCTCATCCTCTCCAGCACTGTACTAGACCCAGATTGCGCTGGTAGATGCAGCAGTTTGCAGATGTTAGGTCGCTCTGATATTACTTCTAACACCTGCAACATAAATATTATAATTGCACATTTTATTCATTGCTAGAATCGGGAGCTTTAAACTATCCGTCATGTCTAGGTATCAACTCCAGAATTTGGAGAATTGAATATTTATGTATTATTTATCGTAGCTGTGGATCGTTAGAAACGTCCTGTTTTTTCGGTATCCTCCAAAAATAGACAATGAAAATTCCTATCAAAAGATGGCGCACAAAATTATTTACATTGATTATTAGTTTGTTTTTATATGATAAGAGCCAATTCCGAGATAGTCAATTATATAGAGCCCAAACAATAACATCTGTTGCACGAATGGGCCAGCTTGACCGGTGAAATACCAAGACCTCACAGAATACAGGCGTGAAGTAGAAATCTCTCTGTTTCGTCTGATGAGTGAGGTGCTGGAGGCCTAAATAGTAGTTCTTTTTCCTTTCCTATTCTTTTCTAATAGGGTAAGGATGGAAAAAGGATTTGACGGGGCAGGGGATGACTGGAAGGAATAAATATCCTTTTTCTCCATGTATTCCCCCCTCTGTCCATTAGGTAGACAACGCATCTGCAGTTCGTTAGTTTATTGCAGATGCCTATGGGTAGCGGTTACTTAATATCGGGTAAATTTTATTTTATTTTTAATTTAACATATATTATAAATAAAAACATACATGAATTGCTCATTTTATATACTAAGACAACGTCATTGTTAAATTCTAACCTCATCAGGGAAATCTTTAGGATGCGCAGCAGTAAATCTTATTCTCATCTCTGGATCGATAGAAGAAACCTTGTCCAATAAATCTGCAAATCTTAGGCCCCCTTTCTTACTCTTATAAACTGTCTTGAAGCCTGTAGCAATAAAATCATAATTTCTATGTGATCAAAGATACAAAAATATAATACAAAAAGAGTATGGTATGGAGAGGATGGTTGATTATAGAGAAATAATGAGAGAAATAGTAAGTAAATAGTACATGTGACTTTAATTTAAAACTTTTTAGTCCATATATGTCTCCAGTACATGGTAGCAGCCGTTCAACATTTTTCTTACTACACTAATAGGAAATACTACATGTCTAGACTCAGAAAGTATCACACCCAAAAGAAAAACACGCTATAGAAGGCATTTTACGCTTCTGCATTTAGTCCGACCAGTGAGTTGCCAGATGTACAATACTCCTCCTCTTCCCATTGCAAATTATCTAGTTAGTAAATCGGGGGCTATTCTCTTAGATCATACGAGCCAGCTTAGCTCCCCAAAGAACATATACCTTTAGCCAATTGTGTGGCAGAAGGTTCAGAATGCTGCGTTACATCCCTGTAACTGTTGACATTTTGACCCAGCAGAGTGACCTCTTTCACACCTCTCCCAGATAGGTGTCTGACCTCTTCCAGAAGCGATGTTACGGGCCTTGATCTTTCACGGCCCCTTGTAAACGGTACTATACAGTATGTACACATGTTGTCACAGCCACGCATTATTGATCTGAAAAACAAAAAACACCCAAAATAAACAATAAAACTCTCTAAAGATATTCCTCCTGCTCTCGGAGGTTAGACTCATGTGGGATTATTGTTTTATTGCTAAAGGAGTTTATAATGTATATGAAAATATATGAAAATTGTTTGTATTGCAATACTAAAGAATAAGAATAATGTAATGTCAAGTATCAATAAAAAAATATGGTTCGATATATTGTTATGTGCTATCATTGTTTTTATTAAAATAAATAAAATCTCCCTAAGTCTAAAAGGCTAATCACCTTGGACATCCACTATGTTAATACCTAAATAACATCAGTAAGTTGAATTGTGCGGGTAGGGCCTCTAGAATCTCCTACAGAATGCGCAGGTGCCCATATGCTCTGCTCCTAGAGAAAACCCTAATTTTCCTAATTCTACTTTTGATATATATAAATATCCAACTTACACAAATGCAGAGATATTATTCTGGTTTAAGCTGACTGGCATAACATCAGCATAGGTCTCATCAAGCGACAGCAGCACATTGACAGCTGTCTGCCCACTCTCTGTCAGTGCTAATAACCTGGGGAGGTCTCGGTAACTGTCAGGTCCGGCAACTGTAAACATATCACATATTATATTGGAAACTACATTTTATTTATTATATTATTTTACTATATATGGGTGTGGCACATCTGTTTGTTTTAAATTTAATTCTGAATGGTATACTCAAGTTTTGGAATCTTAAAAATAAAATAAAATTCAATAGTAACAGCAATAACACAAAAAAGGGTAGATTTCCTTTAGCTGGGTGCAAATATTGCCAACAAGGCTATATACTCTTGCAACTTGTTGTGGAACAGTACCCAAAAAAGTTGTATTAAATGCAATAAAAATTCTTCAACCAAAATATTGTTTCAGATCCGAACTTAGTTAAGCAGCAATCTCTTACATATTTACCAACGTCTACAGCTTTTTCCTTTTCAATCAACTTTTCTTTCAATCGCTCCGCCATGCACCCCAATATTCCGATCTTAACGGGCTTATTTTTAATTTTCGAAATGGCGCGTCGCTTTTTGAACCCTCGCAAATGATCTAATCGATGCCAAATCTTGCTCTCTGCGCCTTCTCTCACCGCGCAGGTCATAACGAGGAATATATCAGCTTCCTCCTCCAATTGAGTCATCTCGAACCCGCTTTTCTTCAAAATAGACCAAACAATTTCAGTGTCATTAAGATTCATCTGACAGCCATACACATCGAAGAAAACTTTTCGCGTCTCCGCCTTGTGAAGATCGTTTAATAAATAAGGTATATGTGGAGGATCTGAAAGTATTGTTTCCGAGATTCCAGAAGATGCAATAATAAAATCTTTTAAATCTGGCCCATTTTTTAACTTTTCTTTTAACTCATTTCTAGATTTGTTAGAATTACCTCTGCACAGGTAAGAAGGATAAAGATATTGCTTTGTAAGCTGTTTAGTCCATCGATAGGAAAACATATTCCTGAATTTCATTAAATGCTCTTATAACTTAAATGGGTCTCTTGTAAATAAAACGAAACAAAGCAGTTAAAATAAAATAACCTAATAATTAACTTAAATGTCAAATTAATTTTGAAATCAGCTGTCATTTCTCTTGTCATGGACAGTAGTAGTAGTAGTAGCAGTAGGGTTTTTCTCGAAGAGAAAGGCAATGGAACTAAGCCATACAGCCAAATCTTATGTTT
>DWTW01001399.1:0-12722 GCA_018246275.1 Papilio slateri
ATACCACGACCTCACAGAAGACAGGCGTGAAGTAGAAGTATTCTGCGTTTCGACTTATGAGTGAGGTGCCGGAGGCCCAATTTCAGTGCTTTTCCCTTTCCCATCCTTTCCTAATAAGGATGGGATGGGAAGGGGAAGAGGATTGGACGGGGAGGGAATAGATAGGAGAAATATTTTTTCCTCCTCCTTCCTCGCATTTGCAACTAGTTTTTGCTTGTTGCGGATGTCTATGGGTAGCGGCCACTTAACATCAGCTGAGCCGACTGCTCGTTCACCACCTTTTACCATAAAAAAAAATGTGTATAAGGTGCGTTTTGACAGAAACGAAACGTAGCTAAGAGTTCGCAAAACATATTTTCGGTCGTAATAAGTGCCCAAATTTTTAACGAAAACAAACACCTAAAGGGCACCAGGTAACATTTCTGTCGAACGATTCCATTGGAATGGCAAATAGATACTTACATACAGGTCATCCAAAATAAAATCGTGTCAAAACTGTTGAGATCCTTTACGTATGATAATAGGCCTTTTTCATTTGAGACCTAATAAAAACAAAGCAGGTAGCAATGGTTACCTGTAACTACGACAAAATAAACTAGAAGTTAAAATACAAAGTTTAATTTTGATTTGTTCATTTGCAAACATAAAAAGCAAAGAATTTCTAAATCTATTATATAATAACGCAAGTCGTGAGTTCATATATAGATCGCACACATGTCACGTAGTTATGTAAATTTTAAGCGGAAAAACTAATTTTCTGTACCATACATTGACGTGCCACGCCTTTTTTCTGCAAGGCAATCAACCTAGTTGTAACGTACAAACTTTTCTGTGCACGTTATTAGTGCATAGTGCCTGCAAACATTTGATATTACGCGTGATGAAATACCGGTGAGTTGTGTTTTAGAAATCACGATATAGAAATTAAACCGGCAACGCCCTCTTCAATCACTGTCCGGTCACTTACGCAACTCTTTAATATAACAATATTGCGGCGATGATGTGTGACGACTTACGCTTCAAATACTTTGCACTCTCTGTAACAACACAGTAGGTACACACTCATATCCTAAACCATTTTTATATTAAGAAGTTGGTTAGCGACTAACATTGTCTTTTAAATTTAATGTATGAAATGAATGTCGATTTCGTCCTCGACCTTGTGTTTCGCAGTCCGTACCCTGCCATTAGGCTATTGGCGCGTCAATTGTATTCAGTTGTATAATTGTCTGTCTTGCCGGTTCGATTTCTAAGCCATGGCAGATATTTGTACTGTAAATTTGTAACATCTTTGGTTTATATTTTAAACATCTAAACTCATCATCATCCTGTGTGTATAAGTCGTCTGCTGGACTACTGACTGTCCTACCCCAACACCTTCCACGATATGCGTCTTCTACGTGTCTGGCAACAGCAGTGGAGGCGTGGTGGTGGCGCACTAGTTACAACCTTTTCACTCATTAACAGATTTGCTAAAATAAATGTACATATTATATGTGTCTCCGAGCAATTGTGAACTTTGCCAGTTATCGGGTTAGGCACATTATAAACTGTCAGTAAATTGTGAATGGATCCAAACATTGACGATTTGAGGTATCATGTCAAATGCTACAAACCTAAGCGCGCTTCCTCTTATCTTTTCATTCAGTTTGCTATTTAAACGACGTAGACATCGAAAAACAATTCATTGTGTTGACATCTTATGCTGTTAGGGTATTATGAAAATTTGTCATTTTTAAAGAAAAGTTTCACATTCAGGGTAATTAGGGCGATACCCTAATTATTGTAAACTCCAACGTAAATCACAAAATTCGTACGCTCGATAAAAATGTTCCAAACAGAGTAAAATTACAGAGTTTATGAACACAATACAACTATGCATATGACAAGATGTAATAAGACAAATATACACAGTTTTGTTTGAAATAAATAATACGTAGTTTTATTTTATTCATAAATATCTATACATATAAGGTGTACCTACCTAGTGATATCTATGGCCTTTGTGTGGACGAATTTGTACCTTAAAACATTACCGGTTGTCGTTATCGGTTATTACAACTAAATATTAATGATCACTTCGATGTCGTTATAACGTCAAATTGTCTTTAATTTAAGTGTCATTAATATTGATTGTTAAATAATATAAAACCGTTTTATCTATATATAAAATTAATTAATTCAAAATTCAAAAGATCACTTTCACTTTTCATATCCTTGATCAATTTAACGTGTTTTTATGGATATACATACTGGTTTCAAAAATTTCGAAATAACTCTCAAGAACGATTGTGGATTGTTACCGATTTCATATGTATGTGCTCCCCGCTGGCTCAGATGGAAACCCCGGTAAAAGAACATATACTTAAAACACCAACGCTCCAAGAAGTCTACAGTCTGTGATCACATTTTACGCAACCCTTGTAATTATATAAGATTTGATAAATCACAAATCCTCACAAAAGAACACCGTTTTCTACCAACAATGATTCGCGAGGCTTTCATTCAAAAAGATGGTTGGGTACTTCCACCTGCTTGGGTCACGTGATTTATAAATTTAAATCCTAAAGCAAGTATATAACTGCAAGATCTCAGGATTTTGTGAGGTCATTCTGCATAGATCGGATCAAAAAAGATAATTAAAAAGAAGAGGGTACTTCTTCACCAACTTGACATTGGGACGACAGACACCTCAATACCTGTGACTATGAGCACGGTGAAGTACTGGAAACGTCGGCAACGAGAAGATTAAATAAATGCTATAAAATCCATAAAATTATTTTAATTTCAGTGTATATATTATAGTATTTGCGTAAATATAAGAAATCATTTAATCATCAAATGAAAATCTTAGTACGAAACAACATATCTGATTATGTGAAACTTAAAACTTAAAATTCAACTACGCAGCTGTAATTATATGCTGTCTCAATATTGCTAACACTTTAAAAGCGGAAGCTGCATCTAGTTCAGCCCGTGTGCGGTCTATTTCCACCGTAAAGTTTGAATTAAGACATAATTTACTTTTAAAATTATAATGCAATTAAAGTACAAGTTTATTTTAAATTCAAAAATAATGATTTAATTCAACACGTTATGTGTCTAATCTTTCATTCTAAAAACTAACAACTCGTTTATTTATCGCTTATTCAAAACAGTGCCGTGTGCTGTGTGCACCAGATAAAAATACTTTTAGCTGTACGCGGGTATGCGTTTAAGTAGGAATTTATTTATTGAATCACATATTAAATGTAATATCTTACAAGAAAAATTAATATAAATAAAAAAATCATATATTATCTACTTATATTTGAACGATTAAAAATTATTTTCAAGAGAAACATCTAGGTATTTCAAAGAATTAACTCAAAGTAAATTAAATTACACCTGAGTTAATACTATGAACAACCACAAACAGAGGCAATAAAATATTCAACATTTTAGCAACTTGAAGCTTACAATACTTCAACATCTCGCAATAAATTATTATTGCCATGGAAAATGAATAATTTTACAAATAAAACTTACAAGGTTACTAGAATCCAACGTGATCACTGATCACGTGTATTTATGAAAGATACAATTTTTCATTTACAATATTATACGTAATCTGTAAGATGAAATAGCTTGATCAATTTTGTAACAATTAAACCATTACGTTTTCGATTTTGTTTTAACTTCCTTGTAATACTCTTTGTAATATCCAACACGTAATATCAGGTTTTGAATTACTTGATTTGTTACGCTTGTTAAGAATTTAAAAAAATATACCAATAAAATACCAGGGTGACGTAACAGAGGAGAGAAATTAGTAAAACTTTAGTAAATTAACCAAATACGAGAGTAAAGTTACTCGATAACTAAACTATTCACAATGCATAGAAATGCGCGAATGTTATAAATGCCGATCGGTATATTTCTTGTTGGTTGATATATTTGTGTTTATATATTGTACAAAGTAATCGTATCGTAAAAATTAACACCGATCATTGTGGTGATTCATGTTGGAAACCTACGTCCATCAGTACGGGCTTTGTGGTTGATAATGAAAATGAATAAAACTCCTATAGATAAGAGAAATGAAAATTCCTATAGAACTGCGTAACTTAAGTGACAAGCATATGCATGGAAGACCGACAAGTCAAACTAATCTAGAATGGTGGTCACACTATGTATAAATGATCTAATTAATGTTGCAGCAGTTCACTTGGCGATCATTGTCTGGATGTCTGCGTCCAACAGTGGAAGTCTTTTGACGGTTAAGAATGATGTAAAAATAATCACAATCTTTTTCCATTAACTTTTTCGACTCCATTAAGCCATAATATTTTACAGAAGCCACAGTTGGCCTTCAACAACCCGCACCCAATACCATAGATTAGATATTGCAACCGTTGCCTAACCTGGCCATTGCCTCTTTGCACTAAATTTTTAATACTTTTCCATCAGTTGGCGTCACTTTTATAACTCCTTAAAGGATTATCTTGCACATTTTAGTACAACTATAGTAATTAACTTGTCGTTCAAATAATTTACGAGTAAACTCGTGTAACCCCATCTATAATATCCGCTGTTCTCCTCTTTCAGGTATTCCTGCAACATTAAACTACATTCCTCTCGACGTGCCTCATGAACCATCGCCGAAGCTAACGCCTTACCCGAGTTTGCAAGGCAATGAATTGGGTAATTGTGACACCGGGCTCACCACAGTATACAGAATTAAAGCCGACAAATGCGACCGTCTCTGGGTTTTAGATGTCGGAACATATGGATATGGTTAGAATACTTTTCATTATCTACATACTTATTTTCTTGTCAATTTAAAACAATGTACAATAAATATTTGTTAGCATGTATACAATAAACGTTATAAATATATTTATATAATTTTATCTTCTTTCAGATCCCAATGTCACCAACTTGTGTCCTTATACATTGAATGTCTACGATCTACATACGGACACCCGCATTAGGAAATATGTTTTCCGTCCGGAGGACATCGTCTCCACGACTTTCATCGCTAATATCGCCCTCGATGAAGGGCCGACTTGTGAAGATACCTTCGCATATTTCTCTGATGAGTTAGGATACGGTCTCATCGCTTATTCTTGGCAAGAAAACAGATCTTGGAGATTCACCCATAGCTATTTTATGCCCGATCCGTTGGTTGGTGATTTCAACATCGCAGGTCTTAACTTCCAATGGGGTTCGGAAGGTATCTTTGGTATTACCACATCTCCCCCAGGACCAGATGGTTTTAGAACACTTTACTTCACCCCGTTGTCAAGTCATACAGAATTTGCTGTCTCTACCCGTATTCTTAGAGACGAATCTAAAGTAAAAGGTGCATCTTTCCATGACTTTAAAGTGGTAGGTGTACGAGGACCTAATGGACATACCACTTCTAAGGTGATGGACGAGTCCGGAGTTCAATTATTTAATTTGATCGATCAGAACGCAATCGGTTGTTGGAGCTCTTCTATGCCTTTCAAGCCAGAAAATACTGCTATAGCGGATAAAGATGATACAGGACTCGTCTTCCCCTGTGATGTAAAAATAGACGACGACAAAAATGTTTGGGTGATTTCAGACCGCATGCCGGTGTTTTTGGAATCTGAATTAGACTATAGTGATATTAATTTCAAAATTTATACTGCTCCTCTTTACAATATGGTCGAAGGAACTGTATGTGAGCCGCCTTCGCTAGTTGTCCCTACATCTCCACCCCCACAATTAATAACTGAATCTGTCCCACAAACTCGGTTATATGGCCTTTCTGTAAATATACCGTCTATTCCTCGGCAGCGACCATACTATCCTTCGGTTTCTTTAGATCGTCAACGTTTAAGATCTTATAGCCAATTAATACCTCGTGCACCCGAATCAAGACAATTTGATGATTTTTCGCGTGAAACATATCCTGTCGATGTCACCGACAGATCGAGGACGAGCGACCCATTCACCTTTGATAGAACGACCACGAACGATCCATTCACCTTTGACAGAACGCCATGGTGGATCAAATCCACTCCACGAGGACGTGTTGATGGTCGTCTATATTGAAGGAGAAAACATAACATAGTATAATTGTATGGTAGTATATTGAAAAAATATATTTTAATACATACAGGTTACCTTTAATATTAATTGCATGTGCTATGAAGATAGATAGTACTTACTTCAAGTACTTAATTAGCAAATGTAAACTACTACGAATTAAAAAAAATGTTTTTTATTCTTTGTATGTTCGAAGTCGGTGAGCAATCATTTGCTTGTATGTATGTGGATGTGTAGATGTTTGTGTCCTT
Source organism: Papilio slateri (assembly GCA_018246275.1). Classification (NCBI taxonomy): domain Eukaryota; kingdom Metazoa; phylum Arthropoda; class Insecta; order Lepidoptera; family Papilionidae; genus Papilio; species Papilio slateri. The sequence goes on from DWTW01001399.1 coordinate 6,309, forward strand.
ATTTGTGCGTCTGTGTGGGATTCATGTGTGCATGAATATTGATAAAGTGCACAAGAGTTTGTGTTTGTATGTGTAGTTAGCAAGGGTGAGCGCGTGTGTGTGTGTGTGTTTGTGTGTCTGTGAGAGAATGTGTGTTAGTTGCGCATGTAAGTGAGATGTGTTTTAGTGTGTTCTTTAAACGTGAGTATGTTTACGTAAAACTTCTAAGAATTGTTAATCATTCAGAGGACATAGTTAATTAATTATCCTAAATACATTTGTTATGTTAGTAATTTATTCATGATAATAGGACAGGTACTAAAAAATAAAAGCCGTATTTTATAAATGATAACACTTTACGCTAGTATTTTATATCACGCCTCCTCATTGTAGATATACTACATAGAAAAACTATGTCCCCTATAAGTACTAATTACTGTTTAAAGGTATTTTTACAAATATATTATTGTTTTGAAATAAAATCGATTAAATTATATAGTCTTATTATTCAAACCCTCTTACTTGAAAAAATAACTATTTCTTATGAGTTAAATTTAAAAATCAATATTATAAGAATTGTACGAACATAAAGAAGACATAGACTAAATTTTCCAGTTGGATGATTTCAGACAATAAAGGGAGCAATGTCAACATAATTTTTATGTAAAGAAGCAAGATTATTAATTTATTTATGTGAAATAGTATACCATTAATGATTTAAAATTAAAATTAATCTCCCGAGACCGTAAAACCGATATGATCTGAATTTATTTGGATAACATCCCAGATGGATGGAATGAAGATTGCAATAGTCAACTTAAAAATCATGTTAAAGAAGACTACATACTAGAAGACTATAACTCAAATTCTATCCCTAATAACTAAAGGTGGGGACGCAACTTATTAATAAAAAATCACCATAAGTCTCCAGTATACATAATACACACAGCATAGAGATTCACATAACCAGATGTCTTAATATACGCCGAAGAATACAGCAAGAAATCAAATCTCACATATGTGTCACATCTAGTTGTTTGGTAATGTAAACAAGTTTTAATATTCCACAAGTTTGTTGATTAAAATTGTCAACATAATGGTGTCGCAATAGAAACACCGAATTAGTCAAATCACTGTGAAGCCATCAACTATAATACGAATTGGCGTAGCTTAAGCTTGTAACATGTGTAGATAACTAGGCGTAACATATATATTCATAAAACTATATATTTTTCTGACCTTTGTATACTTTTTCATATTTAAATTTGTTGAGTATCTAGTGTTAAAATGTTTGACAAGTTTATACACCTAAGGGTGATGATTTAAGATCGTCTCAACGCGAATTTTTACAAAAAAAAAACTTATAGAGCGCCATTTTTTGGTATTTCTTAAAAAAAACACGATCCTACGATGACAGAGATGACAGCGCAGAGCGAAGCTCGATTGACGCTAGTCAACTTTAACAGTGGTAAGGCCAGCACCAGGAGCTTTGTTTGAATGAATCTGGACAGTAAAAAATTCAGACACGACAAGTAAAGTGCTGCAGGTGAGATCTATCCCTTTCCGTCGCATAGTCCTGGGTCGTTTGACTACTTTGCTTTCTTGCATAAAAAAATGTAAGCAGTCATTGAGGACTGACGTTAGAAATGAAAACTTAAAAGTACGAAATAACAGTAGTTGCTTCCTTTACATATTTAAAATAATTTTAGTATCAAAATATAACTTTTAAGGAAAGAAGTGTTTAATACTGGACGCAGCATTTTCTTTTTATCACAACGAGTTGTAACTCGCTTTGGCATTTGCTCGCTGTCAGCTTTAAAATTACGAATTTCGGGATATTCTGAAAAACGCTCTGGGATAACAATTTGCATTACGACTCTACACGATTTATTCGAATTAAAAGAAAAAATAATATGCAAACTAAATTAGTTGCAGAAGAGGAAGACTACTAGCACCATCTATTGTCCACACTCATCATTATACACTTGGTAACGCAAACCGAAAATTTACATAAAAAATACTAAAATCACTTGTTTGTTTAGAAGATAATCATATTCGAAACATATATCTAAATAAATATGGATTTGTAAATATTCTGTACATTTTAAAGTCTAAAATAAAAAAAATATATATCATACTTTTACTACTGATTGTTGTAACAGCAAAAAATTGATTATTTGAAACATCATAATTATTAAATCTATATGGTTTTTAGATTTTTTCAAAGATAACATATAACGACACTTTTATTCAAAGTAGTTCAGAACTTTATGAGTAATAAGTTTCTAAACTTTTGAAATACATTATAGACCCATAGGTTTTGATCGAAAGTCGGGCTTGTGTTCCAATTGTTTGTAAATTCGAAGCAGAAACAAAATTATAAATAAATACATGACTTCATTCTTTGTATAATTTCTTACTAATATTAGCTTATTTGTAATAAATTGTTACTGCCAATTAATAATTTCATTGGTATGAAATTGTTAATTGAAATTTCGTGATTTTAAGTGCACTTACTCAATAGTTAAAAAAACATTGTGAGTAAACCTGCATTCCTATGACATAATAATACAGAAATATTTTCAGATCAATTCAGTCTGCTACCGACCGTTTTTGTTTTATTTGACAAATTGTTATTGCTCTCCCAGTGGTCTCTTAACGACCTACAAATTGTTATTGCACTCCCCGTGGTCTCTTAACGTCCTGCAAATTGGTATTGCACTCCCCGTGGTCTCTTAACGTCCTATAAATTGGTATTGCACTCCCCGTGGTTTCTTAACGTCCTACAAATTATTATTGCACTCCACGTAGTCTCTTGACATCCTACCAATTGTTATTACACTCCCTCTTGTCTCTTGCTATTTCCGTTTAAAGGACAAGATGCGACGCGCGTAGGCGAGTTTTTACGATTGCGAGCGATTTTCAATGAGGTTATTGGGCACACAGAACATTGAGTACAAAACAATTTATTGAGAAATACTTACTTGATGCCAAAACAGGGTACCCACAGGTAATCCCTGTAATCCACACTCGATTGCAATGGAAGGGTACCTTTTAGGAAACGAAGGTTTGAATACATCACTTCCCTACGTTTGGCAACATCCCAAAAGTGACAACGGTCTGTCCAGCTAGTTCAACACGAGGCCACTCAAAGTTGCCTTCGACTAAGTTTACTTTACCGGACGACCAATAATTACATATAGAATAGGAAATCCGTAATCTTCGACTGGCCATCTTATCACGGTTGTTGTTTTTATTATATTTACCTTTATTATAAAATAACTTAAATCTTATTTATTATAATAGTACTTTAAAATTTAAATGAAACAGGTATATATATTTAGGCGAAGATAAAATATAGATAACATAAATGTTAAGTTCGACTGTACCGGCGTTGAATAAATTAATATATTACCTGTTTTGTTGTAAGATTGTGGTATTCTTATCAAGTAACTATTTCGTCGATCAGAGCACCTTTCTAAAGGGAAGTAAAGTAAACTATGTTAGTGTTATCCATTGCAGTGTCGGCAAACAACTCTTGGCAAATCCTATTTCAAATTTAAAAGTAGTTGGTAAGTGTTATATATATCTATATTATAATTATAATTTCAATTAAAAAAATTAAAAAAAAATATTTATTTATAATCCCCTTCTCGATTCTTATATCATACTAAATTTCTAGTTCACATACATATATGTATTAAAACTTGTAAAGATATCAGTGCAGTAAAAACAACCTAGTCCTTGTACCTCAAAATAAAACATGACAGTCTCAAATCATGGCCAAGTCGTTAAACATAAAACTTATCTCTATGTCGTAGATTCTAGGTTCTAGTACCGGCTTTCCACCAATCTTAATACGTAAACATTTAAATTGCTTTAAATAAGCGGATAGGACACTTCGCGTAAATATGCACGAACAAATCAAACAGGTCTATAATACGTTCGTACTTTAAATTATGTCAAAAAATAATGCCGTCATAAAAAAACAACGAGCCAAAACAATACAAATCTCAGACATATAATATGAAACATTGATGCACTCGTATATTTTTATGATAAATCAATTCCCACCCGTAGATTCGCACGCATTCATTTATTATTTTCCTCGCTTGAAATTTTTGTAATTTGATTCCGAGTATAATAACTGTGAATTATGGGTGAAATATTTCAATAAGTGGTTATAGTCAAACCGTAAAACTTAGTATCATAGCAACCACATAACATTACTACAGCAACTGATTTTTTAACGCGATTTTTCAATTTTGAGTACGTTTTTCGTACATTTTCATACCCCTGTCCTGACACAACAAAAAAAAAAGAATTAGCTGAATAGGTGCAGCCCTTAGGAAGTTACGCACGGACATACGACAATTGATTTTTATTTATATAGATAAATTAGTGTTCGACCACACTGATGTTAAGTGGTCGAACACTAAAGATAGTACACACTGGTTTAGCAATAGCCTATTCAGCCTATTTTAGTACACAAACAATACCATAAAAAGGTATTTTAATAAATAATTAAGATATAACTACACAGATGGAAGGTATTTAGATGGGTATATCTGATCCAATAGTGTTTTAATTGTGTTTAACACAATTCTAAGTTTCGGGTTTAAGAGTGTACCGGTTAAGGATATTTCTCAGGAAAAAGTAAACTGCACATACTACTAAAATACCAGCTTAATTCTTAAGTGAGTGGCGCAGGTGCTACACGAGATTTTGTCTTTTTTACAATCAGGTAACTTGTATCGTTGTTTGTTTGTATAAAAATACTGTTCATTACAGAGGAATACAGAAATAATGCCTTTGTTTTTTTCAATCTACCTCATATTAAGAAAATATAAAACCCGCATGTAACAAAACTAATAACGTCGAGATTGTTTGCGTCTATAACAAAGAGGCATTCCGAAGCAAACAACACTTGGAGCGAGATTTGCTTATCGGTTTTATCTAAATGCCTTAAGTTATATAAATTGTCGCTATAATTTTCTCGCGGAAGGTTGCCTTGGAGGTATGACCGTAACGTGACGCTAATTACGTCTCGAGAATGAGTATTTACGGATTTTAATACATCCAGTGCTCAAATGTTATGTGCTTCGAAACTTGAAACGTTGATGACTCGAAGTAAATACTGTATTGTGAATTGCGGTGACAGGTAGACGTTGTATTTGTTGCCTTGGTGTGAATGTATTCAGAAGTGTTGGTAGCTAAATAGTTCAATTTAAAAATGTGCGACAATAAAACCGATGTTGACCCGAAATCGGATTATAATCCATTCGAACATCGGGAAGTTGAAAAACCAAGTTCGTAAGTGTTGTTTTTTATTTAAGTGGCAGTTTTCCTTTTTTTATTTAATTGAATCATCATACATTTGGATCGTACATAATACATTCATGGCTTCATTTAGTTCCACCAACCAATGGATGTTTTATGAGCTATACAACACTGTATACTGTTATAAAAAAATATTTCCAACGCATATGCGGATCCTCTGGTGTTACAGATGTCCATGGGTGACGATGAACACTTTCACGTTCCCGCTGCTCGTTGGTCCCCTTCTTTTATAAAAAAAAATCCTTTCTCCATCAATGATTGTTCAAAAAGGTAAAAAGTTGACGCGAAGGTAAAAAGTGGTATGATAAAAATATTCTATACAAAACTAGCTGACCCGGCAAACTTCCTTCCGCCTTAGAATTTATATTGTGTTATCTTATGCTGTTGAAGGTGTATTAATTTAATATTAACGACCCGAGTGCAACCGATCCACCATGGATCGCTTGCACTCGGGTCGATTGTCATTGAAGCACCTTGAGATATGACATTTTTTGTTTTGTTCTGTAAGTCAGGATCTATAAGTAGTTTGTGTATGTAATAGAGATACGCTCGCATACAAAAAATGTCTAAGAAAACGTGATATTTTTTTACCAATTTTCATATTTTTATTAGCTATTCTGTTATTCGGGGTGGATATAAGTCCAAAAATCAAAGATCAAAATATATATTTATTTACTTTTAAAAAGTAGCTGCATTAAAAAATCATTAAAAACACTAATAAATTTCAACTAAGAACCGTATTTAATACATTAAAATACTTTTGCATAGTTTACTTGTCCTTGTTTCTATGTCCTGTGGAAAACCACAGGACATAGGAACACACAATAAAAATTTGAGCAAAAGAAATAAAACACGTCTGTTACAAAAACAACCTCGATTAATGTAAATTACCTACTTAGTTTAGACCAGTGTTTTTCAAACTTTTTTATGACACGACCCCCTTAGTATGTAAAATTATTTCGCGACCCCCTCCTACCCGCCGCTGTTTCTGTCCTGATTTTATGTTACAACGTACGTCGCTAATGGTAAAAATAAGAATATGACAAAACATCATTTTATTTATATTACTTTGTATTCTTGTTGTATTCTAAATAT
>DWTW01001400.1:0-12718 GCA_018246275.1 Papilio slateri
GCCCTCCTGAGTTAGGCTCAGGTGGACTTGCACCAGGTTGATCGGTGCTCGGGTGCGTCTACTAGTCATCCTATAGAGTCCTAGTATCGGTCCTTAAGGGACTGGGCTACATCCTCAATGGGGATTTCTTTGGGGATGCGCTCTTCGGCGAGCGTGTAGGTGTGAAAATAAATGTACTTTTCACGGAGGAAGCGGGTAACCTGTCCGAAGGCGGCAATTGTGTGCAAATAGGTATTTATAAATACGGTCCATTGTGAAAAGATGAAGTAAACACCCAAACTGTGTTATCGGTGGAATGTTAATTGACGTAGATAACACGGCTCTATGAGCCGCTTCGCGCGCTCCTGCAAACTATACGATTTGATCATTTCTCTTTGTTCGATATCAAAAGAACAATTAAAATGTTGTCTCGATACGTAGAACGTGGCAAGGTCATCATATAAACGGAATATACGCCTGCAACATGTCTGCGTAAACACAGACGGGGCTGAACCCAACCCTTTCTATAAAACCATCACTCAACAGAATGTCTACTATGTATGTATATATAATCCACTACAGGACGACATGTGGAAAATCACATTCTTAGGATTCTTTGTAAATAACACACAGGCGTTTAACAATATATTTCCTGAAGGCTAGAGTTTACTTTATAAAATTACATTTTAAAAGTGATGTCAACATGGAACGGGTCCAAATTGTACACGCAGGGTACAATTTGTTTATTAAACCATTTACTAATAACCTAAAGCGAACACTATAACACGATAATTATGTTTATAATGTGACATACATCAGGTAAAATATGAGGGGTATTCATTGGATAATCCAGGTTTGTTGGAATCAGAACCATCGACGACAAGACGAATGTCTTTGAATTATCAATATTTTTCTTGTAAAAAATATGTGTAATTTAAGGTACATGATCCGTGCGCGGCCCGGTCGTATTGTTAGCACGTAACAGATAATCATATTAGTCATTTATTATGAAGGAACTCGTTGCCCGCGCGCCGGCCGCTATTACGTGGCGTATTATTGTTGCCTTATCAGTGTCGTTGAACCATTTGTAATAAAATTTACATATAACCGCCTTGTTCTACATCGCAGCAACAGCGCACGTCGGCCCAACGCTTGGTGTACAGGAACGAAAACAGTAATTCTGTTCATATCCGTAGAAAGTACTAAGTAATATGACTCACATGTACACGTAACCTTAAATTGTGCAGGATGGGATAACTCAAAGTCGTATACTGACACAGTATAAAGCGGTGGTTAAAAAGTCTGCAATAAATATTTTAGAAAAGAATACTAAAGGTCTTAAAGAACTCCCTTGCATTGTTTTGATGTAAATAGGTGCCTCTTCAAAATGTCCTTCAGACGTAGCTGACTGTGGTAACGGAGACGAACACGTCCATTGTATCTTTCGATACCAAACAAATTATCATAGTATGCAATTTTGGATGACGACCAAACACAACATACAACGGTAATTGCCTACTTGGCCTTACTCAGGTAATTAAAAACAAACAATTCAGTAATTCCAATGAAAAATATTGGAAATTCTAAGAACATACACGAAGGCGCGCTCACTGCGCTCCTCGATCATTACAATACAAACATTAGGCGATGGCTCGTCATTGTATTGTATTAGATAAGAGGACCAGCAGCCGCAAATTATAAATATCGTCAATTTATAAACCAGCCATTTTATAAACTAAGGGAAAATTGTGAACTAAACCGAATACCATTAGCAATTTTACGTATTATGCTCTATTCGGGCATATTTTTTTATATATAACTATTATGTCCAACCTAACGAACCAATTATCTTCTATTATAACGTAATAATGCAAGAAAATATCTGTCCACAGTTTGATTTCAACAGTTTATGAAACGTCAAATTGTCAAATTCGTTAAGTTCATAATTTACCGTCAGCTTATAATATGGCTAGTAAGATTATAAACTAACGAAGTTCACAATCTGACGGTGACACATTCATCGTGATGTATTCGCTTGCTTGCTTATGCTGTGTGCACGGCGCGCGGAGATGCTGATCTGAGGCCGACAATGACAATGCACCGGATGTGCATTGTGCGAGCGACGTTGCAAAAACGTTCGCCCGGCAATAGTGAGGCGGCGAGCTCGTAGCTAAATGTCTATCGAATATCGATGTCATATTAATACACTTTTTATAATTATTTATTTATTCACACTCTATTGTTTTTTTTACAAAGGGCGAATGACATAATGGCTTATCTTATGACAAAGAAAGCAGAAGCATCCGCCAAATGCAGATGCGTAGCTGATTTTTATGTAGGGGAAATGGGGGTTGCTTAAGGAAAAGAAGTAATAAAAGAAGAAGAAACAACTCAAAAACGCTGACAGTGATATGTGAAGGTGAGTCTTCCCTGGTGAAGTCGACCTATTCCAGTAATAACTAGTGCGATGTTCTAGCATTGATCAAATGTTAACAAAATTAATATTTTTAAAATATATATATATGCTAATGCTTTATGTTCACTGTAATATTTTTTGTAGCTTTAAATGTTGATAAGGTGGTCTATGTGGATTTTCAAACGCTATAATGTAATTTTAGATTCTTAAATATAATTCACAATTGAATTCCTTCAAAAATCTAATATTTGCGGCGTCAACAAGCAAATGTATTTGAGATATTATCTCAAATACATTTTGATAAAACAATGGTATACCAGATTTAAAAAATATTCAAGTGAAATTACAAAACGGGGACATTCAAACTCGCCGGGGGTTAGAATTTGTGATTCTACTCTCTGAGTAAGGTCTCTTCCCAAGCCACAGAAATATCACAGAATATTTATTGTGCGAACATTTCGGTAATTCTAGCGACGCTGTTTCGCATCACTTCCAAGAGAGGCGGCATTCTATGCAAATAGCTGTGAGGCGACTATCACAATAATTATATTGCTCGCTGTTCTTAGCCGTTGTCCTGGGCGAGCGACGAAACGACGACGCGACGCGATACTATGCGACCGATATATAACGCGCGACTTATTATGCCGACCATGAAGGCCACAAAAGAACTATTGAAGTGGATGATATCATTTCATAGTTTCTCGTTATGAATAAATCTCACATCTTAATAATTAGTATAAATATTTATCGTCAAGTGAATAAAGTAGCAGCTGACACTGATAAAAAAGGGTTTTTGTTTTGCACTTCACCGGGACGCGAAATGAAGGCGCATCAAAAGCCTGTTAATTTTGTATTGCATATTGTAACAAAGTTTAAGGGTGTCATAAAACAAACACAAAAATAGTCTAGACTAGAGTTGTTGGTCAAAACAGGTATAGCAATATGCGTTACTTCGAGTCAAGGGAAATTAAATTTATACACCAAAGTGTGCTTTTAAAATTCACAAGTTTAGTACAGGTCTAATTGGCGATAGCATCATGCTCAGTACCGGCAAAAACATAAGAGCCAGATAGATATTTTTCAAATGATTAAATAGGTCGTGGTCGTGTCTCAAAGCTGAATGAAAGACAAAATAGATTCCATAGCATGGCCATTCCATAGTCTGATAGCACATAAACTACTATTTCAGGTAGATGTGTTTTTTTTTTAAATAATCCTATCTCCATTTTAAAAAGCAATTTCGACGTGTGGGTCAATATATCGCCGGATCTCAGGACCGGTTCCCGCGGTCCACAAGCCATGCCTGATGCTACATACAGCTTGACAACACAACTAGATTATACGAAATTATAATCAATAATTATTTGTCTATTATGATTAAATTCAAAAGCATGTTCTATCAATTATAATTTACATTGGATACTTACTAGTGAATTTGCATCTACTCTGTAGAAATAATTCGAAGATAAAATAAACCCTAAAAATAAGATTTAAAGAATCTTAGTTTAATACAAATTGATAGGAGTTTTGTACGGTGAAGTATTACGAACCTTTATATCGGTCAAGGAAGTTTATTGTATGAGATAATAATAAAAAAAAAACATTAAATAATTCAGGGGAGACCCAAGTAGTTGGCGAAATTTAGTTCGCAGAAAATACCAAAAACATTCACATAGAGTCAGGTAGAGATTATGGATACGGCCTTGAAGATCCTTTTACTTTTTAAATATTTATATCCAATAAAATAATAATTACAATCCAACAAAAAGATTCAACCAGCCTACAATGACTGTGTTTCGTGAACTACTTAATTAAGTGAACCGCAGACACGAAATAAGAAATATTTGTGAACAGACCAACACATGCCTAAGGCATCAGATCAATTTTCACCCTATACCACAATATAGCACGTTTGTTATAATTTTTTAATTGTATAAAAATATCTTCTACACTCGTCTCAACAATTTATATTCTCGTGGCATTTCTGTTTATTAAAGTGATACATACGCATAATGAATGTCGCGTAGACAGACAGACTTTGGCACCAGGAAGGAGGACCTCAGGAATGCTGAAGTCCACAATTAAGCTATAAACAACAGCGCGGGAGAATTTAGCGGCGCGTAGGAAAAAAAAGGGCGCGCGCGTCGCGGCCCGCAGCCCGGGAAGTGGGTCGAGCCGGCAACATCGCATAGCGGTACGCGCGGAGCGGCAACGCCGCACCCACACATACCACGCGTTGTTTTCGGAATATTCGATGTTTTGATCGTAATAAACTCGATTACTAACGACCGTGCGGATATGTAAGATAATTAATGGTCGGTTTATTATTATAATGCAAAATATGTGTACATTATTGATTTATCTCATTATCTTTTCCATGACAACACGGGCACTCATTACAATTACGTCACTTGTGTCTCATTGATAACAATTTTTTTCACAGAAGAAAATTTTTAACATATTACTGTAATAAAAATAATTAATGAAATAAAGATAATTCATCCGTATCTGTAAACATATTTTAACGACTTAATAGTCGCTTTAGATTACAGTGTATAACAAAAACAGTTTGAAATACTATAATCCCTAACTTTTGTGTTTGGAGTAACGCCTATCAGGCACATCGCCGGGCGCGATTCCTTGTCGAGGCAAAGACGTACTTGACGTGTGATGTTTTTCAAAAACAGCCGAGCGGCTTGTCAACTTATCATGTATGTCGATAAATATGACACATTCCAATGATGATTGCCATCTATTTAAAATATAGCCTGCGCAATGGAACACAACAAGTCGAAGTCGGGGACAATCTAGTAGTGTCAACTTTACAAACCCACGCGGCCTGATCGCCTCCGCTTCGATCACAGGCCCACATTATTTTCACTCAGTTAATAAATCAGAGACAAGGACAACAGTTCGTTGTGTGCCACAAAACGTTTATATATTTTGTCATATATTTATTACGATTATTTAATAGTGCAACTGAATTTATAAACTATACCAAGGTATAGATTACGTGAAAACAAAGTCCTTATATATGTATATCGGTACGTCTCTGGTACAAATCGAACGAATAGCTATTCTTTATGCTCTATTTACCCGTGTGAAGCCGGTGCGGGTCGCTACAATTAAATATTTTATTTGTGTATTACAATCATCAACATGCTAAAGTCTGTTTTACATTATACATTTGAGAGTAACCTAATGTTAGATTGTTTTCTATGATACAAAAAATGTTAGGTTATATTATTAAAACGAACCTTTGTTATATTTTGGCGTGACATGAAAAGTGCATCAAACTACAAAAAGGTTCTATTACTGTATAGGGTATAAAGGAAAGAAAACAACAAAAGCGGTGCGGCAACGTCGCGCACTTAGCGAGGGCTGGCAACGTCGCGCTCGCGTGCTTTGTGAATAAAAACAGAATATAATATACTATTACATATTGGGAACGTGTAAAAATCAATGGAAAAACAAAATGGAGACGTGGCTGGACAGTGTACCTATCACCATGTCATGGTTTGTTACCAGCGGGGAAAACATTGTTATATTTTAAATAGGTTTTGGTGTGAAATTCGACGGCTACGTGTTTAATTCTACATTGAAGACTTAACATATAACCATGTACGTAATCTTATCAACTATATATTATCCTTATCAACTATTCACTTTACAGGCAATGCGCCCCGTATACACCACTTCCATAAGTTCATCAATTTTATATATAATTATTTTATACGCGAAATCGCCTAGTTTGATCTCACAGGGACTGTGGCAAAATGAAATCTTTAATCACCACATATCCCCCTGGTTTACAGGCGTGATGCTTTTTTTTCTATTTGGAAACATTGGAAAAACGAGAACGAATTTTTGTTAAATGTATTTTTTCACGAGCACAAACGTTTTTGGGGCAAATCTTTTGCAGAAACTTCGTTGAAACCATAAAAAAGGTCGCTTAAAAGATTTAGCGACGTTTATCGCGCGAGGTCATCGTCCCCGGCAGATACTCAGCTTTTATAACCGATACGATAAAAAATATTCTTTAAATGGATTTCAAAATTTACTTAACAAACTTAATGTTCTGTAAAGCGGTGTCTTTATCGTATGTAACGAAATATCCGTACTTTTACAATATTAAAAAATCTTTATAGAAAGTGCACACTCAAGGACTCGGTCGTAAACAAAGTTGTATTGGTGTTAATAAATACGTCGAAGTGTTTACTTGTGTGGGCGAAACAAGCTTTACACAAACAGGGACTCGGGTACAGGTATATATTATGTCACGGACCAATTGTGAACTCGGTGAGTTTATAAACGTACTATATTATAAACTGGCAGCTAATTATGAACTGGACGTATCATTGACATTCACGTCTTAATGCAACAAACATAATATTTCTATGGTGAACATTTTTATAAGATATAATATTTTATGTATGTAACTGTCATGTCCAACCTAACAAACCCACTTTCCAACAGACAGACAACGCACGACTTACAATCTTCGATTATTGTTGGATAAAATCGAATGAGCACCGTCGTGTATCACCGGTGAAGGGAAAATCGAAATTTTAGATGCGTAAAAAATAATCATCCACTTTAAAAATTCAAAATCGTTCAAATTATCACTGTATAACAAAATAAGAGAAAAAAAACACGCTTGGTTAAGTGGACGGCTGTGACATTGGCTCTATCTGGTTTTGTTACGACAACCGACGGCAGTTTAAGCGCACAAGTAAGAAAATCGACGTAACTACTGTTTTAATGTACATAAAAAGACCGCTTAATTTTGATGAACTCTATATACATAAAAAACAAGCAATTTAATTATATTGTTTAATGTCATAAAATGAAATAGCTTAGTACTTAGTGCTATGACGCTGGTCCAGGGTTGTATTCACATAACGAAGTAAAATACTCTTGCAATCTCATTTAGAATTAAACAAATTCAAAGAAAAGCTAAAAGCGTTATATCTGTCTACCCCAGTAAAACGATCTATTTTAGGAATAAATAACACTCGCACACCTGTATAGCTTTTTATTACTTTTGGCATTAAGTTATACAGATAGATAAGATATAGGTCAGTTAGTTTTAAGATTAGTTCATACGTGAGTGCGGGATGAGGTTAGCGGGCGCGCGACTGTCGCTGGGGGCGGGTGGCGCAAGTCGCACCGCAGCGCGCGCCGGTCGGCCACGTCGATACTCCAGTCGCGTAGCGCCGCCGCTGCCGAGCACTCGTTGCGTTTTTTCCGTCGCAATCCTATGTCGGACGCCGAAATGACAACCAACTTCAGCCCAACCAAACTCATCGAGGAGGTGAAGAAACGACCCGGCTTGTACGACACGCAACATCCCAGAGACCGACTAGAAAGACTTCAGCTATGGAAGGAGATCGGCGCCGCGTTGTTCCCCAACTGGGACACTTTCAACAAAGCGACAATGTACCATACAGGTATTAAGATAATGTTTGTAAGTTTTCACGGCGTTACCACTCCATTTGTAACGATAATTATACGAAAATGCCTTTTTTATGACAAATAAGTAAATATTAATAATTCAAACTTATTGATGTCGTTTTAATTGGCTTAAATTTATTTTTCAAATTGTTCAGTCACCGAAGGTCAGTATGAAATACGATTTTTGTAATTACGTATTACATTAGATCTATTAATGAATCATATTCAACACTTGTATCTCATTAATGGTACGCAGAATCATAATAAATTATAATGCGTTTGTACCACATGTTACAAAATACGCGTTAATATTTTGTTCCCATGGTAACCAGAGACTGTCATTTATCGTTTAGAATGTTTTCTAAAGCTATTTGAAAAGCGTCATACGGCGGCGGCAATTGCGACGACCTTCGCATCTAATGGTCTTCTAATAAGTCCATTTCATGTTAGTCTGTAACTTTTGAGTGAAACATATAGGAGTCAGACGCATCTTACACATACATATGTGTTCGTAATAAAAACTTTGAGAAATGAAACGTCTTCCAAAGTACTCGTTGACAATAGAATAGAGGGGTCATTGCTTTTAAAACTATATCTCATGTTCATGAAGGCGGACTCATTATATTAGAAAACTAAATCGGTGCAAATAAAAATCAGGCATTAAGACAATTAGTGAATTATGTAGTTAGTGCTAGCAAGATTTTATAGTATAGTCGTAGCTCGAAAGATTGGAGGCCTCGGTTGGATCTGAAGTCTCAATTAGTGTGTCTTCAACGTAAGAACTAGACAATAGATTAATAAATTATTTGCTAATGTCGGAAACAGCAAAAAAATGCTCAATTATGCAGTGTATTTTTTAAATAGTAATGATAAATTATGTTTTGGAAAGAAGACGACTTGGGTTTTAATGGTTCTGAGTTTTATCAGAATTGTGAGCCTTGATTAAATAAAAAAAAACCTAAATCACGTTCAAAACAAGAAAGAAGAAAGAATAAAGAGAAGAGTTATTACTATAATATAAATAAAGAGAAGAGTTAGTACTTAAGAATATTTAAACAAAATTACTATCATTCACTGCCGAACGAAATTCTTTCCCTGATTCGGCACAAAAAACCGTATCTCATCGTTTAGAATATTTACCACCAAAATGAAATTATATTAAACAATGAATGCAATGATCTGGTCAAGCCATATTCTTTGCGACATTCTTGTAATTTTTAAGTAATACTGAGAGGCAACTTGATCACTTGTACTGTAGTCCTACAGATACAGAGAAAATGGCGGTCGTTGCGCGACGCGTACAACCGCGAGCTGAGAGCGCGGCGCTCGGGGGTCAGGATACACCAGCGCGTCTACATATACTTCAAGAAGATGAGCTTCCTCGGCGGCTTTGAAGGGACTGTCAGTGAAGAGTAAGTGACCTCATCTGTTAGTATCTTGTTTACTCTTGTCTTGATGGCATTGCACAACTATGAACAACGTCGATGTTGACCTAACAGAATTCTATCTGACTACGTCAGTAGTTGACACTTCGGGTTTCCGTGTATATTACACTTACACGTAACCGTGAGTTTACAGTACTAAAAAACATTACATAAAACATGTTGTTATCTCTCTTCTTCTCTATAAAAAACAGAGATGACAACATGTTCTAGGTGAATGTTTTCGGCAGTGTAAACTCACGGTTAGGCTAGGCTAAACTTTCGTTATAAAGAGGTCTATTACCAGTAATTAAATAACAGGCTTTCAAAGACTGATAGTTTCTACAGAAATTTAAAAAATAAATACGCAAATAAAGCCTAAATTATAAATACGTATTTGTTTAAGATACGATGTCAATTTCGATATTCCTTATCATCATAGTCTCCATTTTACATCTTTTTAATCAATTAAGATAACACGCGGCTTCCACCGGTGCTCCCGCTCAGATAAAATGTGCAACACATTGCACAACACCTAAGTGTACCCGCGTAATGCGAAAGCGATAAGTTGCCTTTGCGACTAACAAACTATAAAAGTCTGCATTATAATTATATCAGTCTTGAAGAAGTTTATTTATTTATACTAAAATAAATATTGGATTAGCAACTTGTAAAATGTTCATAAAAATTGTCTTAATTAGAAAGTTGCGTTTTGACATGTTTTTTTATAACTCTGACTACCTATTAATCCGGTAGCGGTGGGTTGTTAGCAGATTACTGAATCAAATTCTTATGTTTTTTTCCAGGGACAATACGCCTAATGAAACTCCAATAGACAACGATGCGCTCGTCAACGGCCACTCTGGCTCCATAAGTCTGGACTCTAAATCTAGAAAGAAAAGGAAGAAACGCATTCGGAAGTCCAGCTCCGACAGCAGCCAGGCTCCCGAGGAGATCGAGATCCCAATGTTCAACAACGTGGAGGTTCCTAACAATGACATGGAATTGGACTCGGACAGGTTATTCCTGCTATCATTCCTGCCCGAGATGCGACAGCTGCCCGTGAATATAAAGATGTGGACGCGAGCGCAGATAGCTAACATCATGCAGGAAGCGGTCTCCTGCCACTACAATAACGTCCAACCGGGGTGCTCTACAGCGGAGAGAAGTCTAATCGACGTCAAGCATCAACGGAGGGATAGCACGGAATGATAGTTGATCCACATATTTGTTACGACGAATTTTATGGTTTAGAGAAATAAGATTTTACGTTAGGAAAAGTGACGAATGTTATATTATTATAATTTACACATAGAAGGATTTAATTAAATGCTTATAAGCTATGTGTCCTAAAAAGATTATAATACCACATTACTTTTCACGAATTATGGTGTTCTTGAAGTTGACAATAAATGTGAGTAGGGTGGGGTGGGGTGTTGGTTCTTTGTCATGCCTCAGTCCATCGTGAATGATTTCGTCTCGTTTACTCCGTATGAAATGTGTGTAATCTTTCGGAGCTAACTTCACACAACCAAAGGTTTGTGTAGAGTTATATAAAGCTTTATAATTTTAAAATAAATTATGTGCATATGAGTATATATATATAATATAGCTACTGTAAATACTGTTAATGTTACCTATGATAAAATGTTAGTTACGATATAAAATGTTTGTTTACTGCTCACCTCGATATGCTTAGGTACCTGCAACAAACAATCGAACCGTTGTTACTAGATGATTACAGCACAACATGTATTGTTGATACCTTGTGTTTGCAAAATAGTAAATGAATGATCGCGATTAACTCTCGGCTTCTGAAAGATATTTAATTTTGTACGTTAAGATTTCCATCATATTTATAAAATCTTGTTGTAACAAAACAACGAATTTATCTTCACCTTACTTAGTCCGACTGCTATAAGAGATCTAAAGCTTCAGCCGTGTGAAGAACAAGATAAAGCGGACCACCAAACATTGTTAAAATAATATTTCATTATAACTAGCCCTATTTTCACACATTTGAAAGCCCCTTATTTTTTTTTCTGTACCTCGATAAAAAAAATCCACAGTATCAGGACCTCGGTAAATTATTTCAACTGTATCCGGACCTCACTTGAAACTACTCGCCGACCCCTGAGATAGATAATGAAATTTTGAGATTTACAGCATTGTGTATATGGCTGGGAATCGAGAAAAATCTCGCATCTTGGCACCTGGTACTCTAACCAGAAAACTAGAAGGAACTTGAAAAACAATATCACGTATTCCACTAGCAGGCGGGCGCGCCATTTTAAATTGAAAACAGCCATTATTCTAAATGCAAGCGGGAGTCATGTGTACCGCCGGTAAAGCCTTGCCGCCGACCGAAATGCTTTTCATTTTTCATTTAGGATTATTTGGACCTCTACTTTCATAACTCAGCTTAAAATTCATTTAAAAAAGAAATGTTTCACCAAATATTTTTAACTGAATTTCCTAACATAACTGTAATTCGTTAATAAGTAAAGGTGATTTATATTTTAATCACGGATAAAGAGAAAAGGGCGGAAGCAGTTTTAGTAATTATTCAGCCTCGAATGAACATAAATAGAATTTGTAAATTTATGTAGGATTTTAATTAATCTGGACAAAAATTTCTACCGTGAATTCCATACATTGGCGCAAGAAAAAATTGTTCACAATATTACAGAAACCTGGGAACAATTACTATATTTCAGTAAGTAAACTTGTTGAAGCAAAAGGCTATCAAGAAAAGTGATAATTGTTCTGGGTGGAATGGATATACCAAAGAGGATTATGCTTGTGTATATATTTAAAAATTATTCAGGCACCCAGTAAATAAGATGTTATTTCTCGCAAATCTATATGAAAAACATAATGTAAACAGTGAACGCGTCCACGTCGCGCTGATTGCCCTTCAAATGTTCTGCAATTATTCCCAAGGCGAGTTAACGAACGCGCGGCGATTTACATTGATCTATGAAAACAATAAAACGAGCATTTCAAAGTCAATGTTATTTGAGATAAGCGCACGGACGTTCCTCAAGGCCGACTCAAACTAACCATCTCATAGTAATTACGTACGAAAACTTCCCCAGTAACATATGATTCGTTTATACATTAATTTATCGTTTACAAAAAGATACTCGTTTTTCGAGCAGTATATAAAATAAGAAATAAAGTACCCGCGATGTCAATTATGCTTTTTTATATTAGCCGATGATGATCCAAACGAAAATACCAAACGTCATGGCTAAAAATACTGTTTTGTCGTTCTTGAAAAAAATATCGAAAGATGTCATAATACATACATTGTAATGGTGGCCCAGGTCAAAAACCGTCATTATTCTGACAAAAATAAATACAACTCTTTCGTTTCACAATTATTATCAAGTATAAAGTGCTATCACTGTATCGATCATCTCTATAGATGGGGGCAGGAAAGCCA
>DWTW01001401.1:0-12714 GCA_018246275.1 Papilio slateri
TGTTGCACGAATGGGCCGGCTCGACCGGTGAAATACCACGACCTCACAGAAGACAGGCGTGAAGTAGAAGTACGCTTGTGCGTTTCGTCTGATGAGTGCGGTGCCGGAGGCCTAATTTCAGTCCTCTTTCCTTTCCCATGCTTTTCTAATAAGGATAGGATTGGAACTAGGGTATGAAGGGGAGAAGGAAATATCCTTTTTCCAGTTTATTCCCTCTGTCCATTAACGGTAGGCAACGCATCTGTGACTCATTTACTTGTTGCGGATGCCCATGGGTAGCGGTCACTTAACATCAGGTAACCCGCTTGCTCGTTTGCCACCTATTTCAATAAAAAAAAAACTTTGCCAGACTTTTCGTAAGAACGCTGAAAGCAGTACGCAAGGACAAAGTTAGAGGGGTTGGAGCCTAACCTAACGGAGCATTACTCATCAGGCAAAACGATGGAGTATAAAACCTTCGTTATACTTGATGCGGTATTCTGAACTCGTACTTGCCCGGTTGAACTGGTCCATGTCGTAGTTACAATTTTTTCGCAAGTTTAAAAATCTAAGTACTTTAAGACGAGACGTCATTTGAATGAACGTTCCTTCCAGGCGGTAATGCTGTACCAGCATGGGCGATAAGTCTGATGGCGGGAATTGGGATGCTGCTCATAGGCGGAGTTTTGTACGTCGTGATGCGCAAGATAGTGCTCTCGTCGGAGACTGGCTCCCTCAACACATACCAGCCGGCATTACAAAACGAAGACGTTTGAGTCGAATTGAAATTTATTGTTAAGATTCATTAATAAGTTTACAATCGACTTAATTGTAAAATGTTATTTCAAATTATAAATACGACTTTTTATAGGTTAATCAACTAAAACAAAAAATTATATGGCGTCGGTGATCCAGAGTTAGGCAGAGACAACAGACCTTCTTTTCAAGATGCATGTATTTACCCATTGATACGTCTTGACAAATACTGTTAATATGCAAATAAAAAGGTATTTTGAGGCTTGAAAAGGCTTTTTGTTAGTGTAATCAATTTAAAGGACAGATGTCCGTTTTAGAAACTCCCAAGACGGACTTGTATCGACGAAGCATCGAACCCAACGATTATTTATCAATAGCTGCGACAAAATGTTAATTCTATAAAAAAAATATTTTATACATATTATAATACGATTGTTTAAATTTTTACAATAAAACACAAATAAATGAAATGAAACCGCATTATATCATTTATTGAACTTTGAATGTCTGATTTTAATATATTACGAGATGAATTATTTAGAATGTGTGACGGCAGGTTTAGAACTCTCTGCGGTGGTACTTGTCGGGGTCGTAGTACGAGGTCACCACGACCCGGTTGCTGAACTTGCGCCCGGTGAGCGTCTGCTGCGCCTTCTGACAGTCCGCGATACTGTTGAACTCGACGAATACCTGCGGAAAAGATATTGATACATATTGAAAAACAGCATTTCTTTTGTCTAAATTGAAACACACATAAGGAATTGTTTTATACACGTCATCAAGTTTATACAGTCAGAGAGCAAAAGAGGCCGGCTATTTTTTTACTATCACTTTTTTAATATTAGTTTTCAAACAAAAAATCATAGTTTTTTTAAGAAATAGAAAAACGGCCCATTACCAATGTTCGTACAAGTTTGTAACGTAGCAACTTTTAAAAATCAATAATAAGCAAGGACAATGTTACAATGACTGACTCACCTTTCCGCAGCCCGGCACATCGACTCCCTCTAAAGGTCTCGGTATTTCAATACTGCGGACACAGCCATACTTATTGCACTCCTCTCTGAAATGACAATGAAGTTTGTTAGCTTTAAACAATTAATTTTTTTAATATTCTAACTACACCTTTTCCCATTGCTATCTGGTTGGCCTTCCTTGTCCTCAACCTCCATTTAGCACTATCATTTTTAAATGTAATATATGAAGGAAATAATTACAAAATCCAATTGATACTTATTTTTATAACCTTAACACTTATCTACTTTTGAGGGTAAACTTTTATAATAAAATTATATCCGTATGAGATATTTATAACAAAATTGTGTACACTCTTACTTAATATCTTCGAGAATGTCTTCATATTCCTCCTCGTCGCGGAGTTCATCGGGTGTCACCATGTTGAGGAGACACAGTACTTCGGTCGCTGGGCCCGCGCCCGCCAGCGTCAGGCCGGCCACTTGCAGGGTCACCGGCGCTGCGCCCGTCATAGCTGTCAACATACGATATATATTTTATAATATTCGAACTTTAAGCTACATGTTGTAATTATACAGGTTGTCTGGAAATATGTACAACTAAATATAAGACTCCTTGGTTAAAAATCTTATTTAACTGAACTTACTTTACACCCTCCAGAAGAGAGAAGAAGCTCCAAAGATGATGAAAATTTACTAATTATGTCTTTATTGCACATGGCAATTCTAGACACTTTTAGGTTAAATAGTATGCATTATTTTTTATTTGCTATAGTTAAAATTATCTAAAAACGTATGTTTACTTACTGCTACTTAGCAATACTGATCGCATTTCTCATCATTATTTTGTAACAAAATATTAAATATACACTGAAATTAACATTAAGTCTGAACTTACCATAATCATTGTTACTAAAGTTACATAGAATACATAAATGTTGTGAACTTGCAAGCCAATCGTGACCTAGATACACCTTAGTAAGAGTAAACAAAAATAATTTAAGGTTTAAACAATGTGCGATAAAATTAGATAAAAAATAATATGTTTTAAAAATAAATTTGTTTTCAATTACATTGGATGTACACACCCAAGGTGGAATTCTTGGCACCGATGCTCGCTCGTTGGACGATTAACTTCTTATCTCCTAGCTGCATTCCATTAAGTCCTGCAATTGCCTTTAAAAAGAGAAGAAAAAATATAATTAAAAAATTATTCCAGATCTCGTAAATTCAGACTGTGTTATTAAAATAACTTTAATTTACCTGATCCGTCATGGATATATCAACATATTCAGCAAAGGCATAGCCCTTACTGAGGCCCGTAGAGGAGTCCTTCACCAAATTGAAAGCACGGAGCTGACCGAATGACATCAGAAGTTCTTTTACCTGCCATTCATAACTATATGTTAGTCCATTGCCATTTATTTCCGTTCACAGACTATATATAATAATTGTTTTATTATATATTGTTACACAGCTAGGTTTAGAATAAAACATTAGTTCCCTTTACACATTAATTGCAGCATACATATAGAAATAATTACAATCTGACCTGCAACTAGCTGCACGTTAGAATCAGATGTGAATGGAGCTGACTTGCCTTATCATGCCGGCGTCTCGGTCAAGTACGAGACTTGTGTGAGAATGAGAGACAACAGTGACACGCGGGCCGCGAATGTGCCAAATCTATGCTAGGGAGGGGCAGAAAGCAAACTATCAGTTACTTGTCTCGAAAATATTTCGAGCGTGAAATGTACACGCTCGTCCGTTACGAGTACCTGAAAATACCTGAAAGGGACCAAAACATAACTCGATTTGCTGCTTGCTGCACCACAGCCCTGTCAACTGTTGAATCTCGTCCTGAAAGCTGGCCGCGGCCTCTACAACTTTTTAATAGGAACTTCCTAAATAACCTAAAATCGTCAATTTCTATGCAAGTCATGTTCCTGGCCAAAATTTGATTACCGGAAAACATTACGTAAATAATGTCTAATTTTAATGAATTATTTTTGGGAGATTTTCAGTTTATCAAGATTTGTATGCAAGAACATTCATCATCATTTTTTGTGTATGGAAAATATTACACCCATATCATTCTTTTATTTTTAAATCACATTGAGTGCAATGTTTTGCATAGAACTTGTGTTAAACAAGCTTCATCACATATGGTTGAACACAAGATGGTACTTCATCTGAAACATATAATTTATGCAGTTTTAAGTGTTCAGAAGTTTTTAAAATGAATAATTTTCACTGTTTATTGCTACCAACAAATTGATAACTGAATATAATTCCTTTTTGTTGTTTTAATATATGACTATCATGCTAGCAGTTGTTCAAAGATATATAGTGGCAAATGAAGGTTTCTCCAATATTATCAACAAATCAAAACATTTTTTCAATTCTATTGATTAATTATGTACTGTCAATATCATTATATACAATATTTATATAATCTATATATCAGATAATGAAATATCTTATTATGTTTCCACATAATAAGATATTTCATTTTTAAAATTTAAATATGTTTATTGGTTTAAATTTGATTGACCCACAGCATATATAAAACATTTAAAATGTAGTAAGAGGTAATAAAAATTTTATAGAATGAAATTTGTTGGCAACTTACAAAAATAATTTAAAAAAAAACTGTTATGGAAACTTAGGATTGTTTAAGTGTTTTAAACCAGTTGGTTGAAAACACTTAAACATTTTAATAAAACATAAAAATTAGTTAACTGAGTCCATTTAAATGTCAATATTTAATATACTAACTCTTATCTGTTTATCCAAGTAAGGATCAATGTGGGAGTTTAAATTTTACATAGTTTTAAGGATAACTGTAGAAAACTTATATATAATTAAATACCAAAACCCACTTACTTGATCTTCATTAAGATAGTTGGGTAGGCCGCCAATAAATATTTTATGAGGTGAATCTGGTACCACTGTGCTTATAACACCAGCTGAAAACATTAATTTAATATTAAAAAAAAAAGAAATTAATCCATGTCCCAGACAATAGGCAGACATTACTGAATTTCTATAGTTTTGACATACTTCTCTTGCTACCACATCCATACATTAGTATTATACTGCACAACCATAAACAGAGATAGCTCCTCAGGTGATTTCACTTGTAAACATATTTATTTTGTTAATTACCAAAACTAAAGAAAAAAATTACATACCTGGCACATTTATTGCTGGATTCTCAGTACCAGGCATAGGTTGATAATCATGTGGCCTCCTAATCTTTAAACTCTGACCCTTAAAGTTTATCCCGTCAAAAGCCATTGCTTGAGTCGTTTCATCAATAGATCTGAACTCAAGGAATGCAAAATTTTTGTCTAAGTTAATCTGGCAAGCTAAAACCGGATTACCAGCCGCTTGCGCTAAACCTGAAAGGTGCATCTGCTGATTGAAAAACTCCATCGTCTCCTCTTCAGTGACTCCAAACGGTATGTTTCCGACGTACAGTCTTCGCGCCTGTCTTGTTATTGTCGATCCGACTACGGGTACTGCGGCTTGTGGCGTGTCTGCAACGATGTTTGCTGGTATTTGACCGGCTGCTTGCATGGCCTTATACTGCAGTGGAGTAATATGTTCAAAACCCGGTGGTGGTACATCCCAATATAGCGAAGGCTTGCGGCGTCGGGATCTTTTAGATGGTGATCTTGATTTACTCCTTTTCTTCTCTCTTCGGTCTCTTGATCTAGATCTTGTTCGTCGCCGTTCTCTCGAACGAGATCTGCGTCGCCGATCTATGACGCCAAAATGTTTTCGATTAAAATAAATGCTATATATATCGTATCAAATATTTAAAGTCAAATATACCTTTATCTTCACCCATAGTATCCTTAAATTTGTTAAAATATGAATATCTGTCTGCAGAACAAGTTTTGCGGAACTTCACAAACAACACTGAATCACAGAAGTCACAAAATGGCTTCCTTTCGATGCACGCACTTGGCATTTCATGCTTTGGTTGGTATTATTATTTTGAATAATTGGTAACATTGATATTTTAATCACTAATTTTCAGAATCATTAGGCAGCTTATTCTATGATTTAGCGTTTTATAATTTTAATCTTCTTTTAAATATGTCTTAAATGATGATTGTAAGCATTATATATCATACAATTAATATGCTAAACTAATAGAAGGAAAAACTAAGAATAATCCAATATAGGTACCTATTCATTGTATTATAGAGGTAGAAAGATTTCAAAAAATATTTTAAACCTAAGGTCCCAGACTTTTTAAAATTCACCCTGTCTTGTAATGAAAATTAAAAATAAGATTTTGATATTTCTATCGTAAATTGCGTACCTAGGTATTTGAATAAAAAAAAGAACTCTTCATTACATTTTTGCGAATAGCAACATGTCAAGCTGCGATACATGTACATTTCTTTACAATTTATAGTTGGGATGAATGGTAAATCCCTCACAATAAATAGAATTTTTTTTAGTAAAAAAAAAAGTAAAAGGCGACATTAGTTTGAAATATTTTATAAAAGCGATTTCACTTATTTTATATAATTTCACTTATTTAATATTTGGTGTTGCCTATAAGATAGCAACCTATGGCAAAACATCAGCAAAATAAAAAAAACAAACTGTCAAGTGTCCATATACTCTATGGTATTTCATTTTTTTCATTATTTATTGAGTTTCTTAAATTATACTTTTGTACTCTATTCTTTAGGTTGAAAATTGAATAGTCTTTGGGGTTAAAGTGAAAGATTTTGAATCTATCAATATAAATAATGATAATTTTGTTTTGACGTTGGTAGATTCATGGTTGGCGGTGGGTGATGGAGGGAGGTAGTGGAAGTGAAAGTTTCTTTAACAAGTTCCAAGTGTTGTATTAGTATTTGATTTACCAATGGCGTCAGAAGTTCTACAGCATAAGATCAATCTGTTAGTCACCCCCTAATAACTTTTCATAAATAATGGTGCGTGTTACTTTTACATTGCATTGTACAGTGCATTGTGAAATGTTATATTTATTCTTTTTATTTAAATGTGATATAACTTGATTTTTTTTATTTGCTTAAAATAAATATGAAAAAAGAGTGTTACAAAGAACCATTTTCATCAATATAATACGATAAGTTGAGTTGCATTTAGTAAATACAAGACTTAATTTTTAATGTTTCTTTATAACGTTTATTTATAGGATAATTTACCAGACGATGGCTTAAAATATAGAAAAAACAACAACAACTATAAAGAAAATGGCTGGCACGATAATGAAATTAAATTAAATCAGAAAAGCGATGAAACTAAAAAAGCGAAAGTTATTGGTTTAATTTTTGTGTCGTTGCTTTTGGATCTTTTGGCTTTTACTATGATTTTGCCGCTGTTGCCTTCATTACTTGATTATTATGACAAAGAAGAGGGTAAAGGGAATTCGTTATATGCATCACTAGTGTATGCTGTGCGAGGCTTCCAGAAATTAACTGGTGCACCAGATCGATTTGCATCAGTGCTATTTGGAGGAGCACTTGGCTCTATGTACAGTTTCTTACAATTCCTAACAAGCCCTATTGTTGGCAGCCTATCAGATGCATATGGAAGAAAACCCATGCTATTAATTTGTTTGGTAAGTCTTTATTTTTCACTAAGTACATTAAACAGTCATTTTTTATGTATTTTAATGACGGATGAGTAATATAAAATTTGGGTGCTTCTCATAACTTTTAACCCATATCAATTAGGGCATTAAAAGCCATTATTAAAAACTTACTGTATAATTAATTATTTAACTCCTTATAATTTAACAAAAATAAACCTGACACATTTTTTAAGTATGTCTAAATTTATATGACACAATTCAAAACTATTAAATTATCTATCTATTAAATTATCCATACCCATTTTAGTGTTGTACATAAAAAGAGTTAAAAAAGTCATATCCTATTCTAAACAAGAGTTTAAAATATATTGTATGTTAACTTCACAGTTAATTTAAGATTAACATTTTTATAAAATAACATAGTTACTACTTCCTAGCAATATTTTATTTTCATTTGATTCAGTATCTTATAAATTAGTGTAAAGTACTCACAGATAACTGTATATCTTATAAGTTTCAATAGGACATGATAAAATATAAGAGATGGTCCATATCATAGATAACAAGTATATATTTCAAATATCAGATAGTGATGTGTCTCTTTTACATGTAATATTTGTTATTTAACCTTCCATAATATTGACTGATGAGCACTTGTACACAGGATTGATCTTGGTGGCTATCCTAGGAAGAGCCTATGTCCTACAGTGGACATCTTTTTATTAGTGACAATGATTTGTTACTTGAGAATTTTATTACCCAATTGACCCAGAATGAGGGTAATGTTTTTTGCTGGTATCTATGTATGTATGTATCTAGTTCTGATCCTAGACAAATTTCTATGTGTCCTAGTCAAAAATCTATGTATTCTATTAGGTGATAGGTCTCATTTGCTTGTTGTGGATACCTATAGGTAGCGGTCACTTAACATCAGGTGACCCGCTTGCTCGGTTGCCACCAACTCCCATAAAAAAAACTTTATTTTTTCCTTAATGTCTTATGACTTATGACATGCGGATTTTTTAATAGTTAGTCGTCAAAATAAACCGATTTTACTTTGACATTTAACATTTTGTTTTAGACGGGGATTGCAGTATCGCACGCTCTATGGACCTGTGCGAGCACATTCAGTATGTTCGTGTTGGCGCGGTTCATAGGTGGCCTGAGCAAGGCGAACGTCAGCCTTAGCATGGCGGTCGTGACTGATGCTTCAGGGGAGAAGACCAGGGCACGGGGAATGGTGAGAGTAGTCACAAATATTCTTTACTGAAGAGCTAGAGATAATCTGGCGACCTGCCCAGCAGCAGAGCACATACGCTAACATTTTTGTTACTTCATAACGTGTAGGATATTTTCATTTTACCAGTATCCATGGTTGGAACAGTGACGTGTATGAACACGCGCTCTTGTTTGCATAACTGCAGGTAGCGCAGGTCGCTCTTAAAAGGAAATATTTCTTATATTTACGTTGCTATAATACCCGTGACTTAACCGTTAATTACTCTTACCCTTGGACGCTGTAGTATAGATAGCTACAAATGGTCAAAATTATGATAATTAAACGAGATATATAAAATGAACGTGGACGTGAAGTTTTTATAAATGATATTTTATCTGTATCCGATATCGTCTCAGATAGCCTATATAGATTAAAACTCTTATGAAAATGTTTACGGTACACAAACTGTTAAAATACAAATAAAATATAATATTTATTACGATCGAAGGGTATTAATCTCAAAACCTAGAAATGTTAGTATTTGTGTCAGGTCGGTTTCGTTGTATGGCGAAATGTTAATCCCTTATTACGTTTAGGACCTCAGCCTCGGTGAAAGCAGGTAGCGTTTGCTATCCCAATCCACCTCGAATGGCATAAAAAGATCGCTTGTTTTTTCGATGATAACAGTATAACTATTGTTTCCATTTCAGGCACTCATAGGATTAGCGTTTTCGATTGGATTCATAGTAGGACCAATGGCGGGCGCTTGGTTCGCAAAGACGAACGACGCTAACTTTGGCATGTGGGGCCAGAGGCCGGCGTTTTACGCGCTCGCCCTTTCACTCGCCAACATCGCTCTCGTATTTTTGTTTTTACCAGAAACGCTTTCAAAGGTTTGTATACGATTGTATGAACACTTTTCCGAACAAGCGCGTTTTGACACTGTGAGTGGAATGTCTAATTGTCAACACCCACACAAAAATCTTAAATTTAAATTTATGATCGTTTTTAATGTCATGAGCATTTCGTATACCTTTGTTAGTGGTCATAATAGGCCTGTTATTATAATATAAGTACTATTCTGCGTAGTATTTATGTTTAGATTAGTATTTAATTTATGCACAATAGTGGCAAAGCTGTTTCCTATTTACATTCCGTTTGTCTGCTTGTTTTTTTGACATTACGCCCACAATTTCAAAAATATCAGTAATTAAAATATTTTTTATACAGCTAATCTTCTTATAATGACTCAGAACACCCTACAAATGTTTTATACAATGTGATCAATGGTTTAGGAACGGTTAGAAGACAAACATACAAACATACAAACATTAATTTTATTTTATATAGATAATATAGGGTATTTTGTATAATACTACAATATAGAATTATTTCTTTTATCTACAAATGCATGTAAACCTTTATTATTTACATAGGTCCTAGTGGTCTGTACTATTAGCTAATGTAGCTTTTCCTTTCAGGATAAAAGAGCACCCTTGTCGTTGTCTCTCTCTAAAGCGATCGAATATGTCTCACCGTGGCATCTTCTGAAATTCTCCGCTGTTGAAAACTTGTCGCAACATCAAAACAAAGTATTATCTAAACTGGGATTGATTTACTTCGTATATTTGTTTATTTACTCCGGCCTCGAGTTCACGATAACGTTTCTGACGCACCACACCTTCTCGTACACAGCTATGCAGCAAGGGAAAATGTTTCTAGTTATAGGTAAGTCTATAAGTTTGAATAAAACTTCTTAGGAATAAATCCGACTCCATAGTATAGCGGTTAGTGTAACCTTTTCTGTTTCTTCCAAACTTGTATTTTAAAGATCACTGACAGGACTAAGAAGACAGAGGTGCAATAGAGGTAACTAAAAAATCACGATAGCCAAAATCGATTGCAGCGGCAGGTGCTCCGGCATCTAAAGTACCGATGTCTTCCTTACCCTAAATCAACTCACCAAGCGAGACATGGATTCTAGCGAGACCGAAATTCCGAATTCAGTAGAGCTCCGGCCTTTATTATTTCTCATTGTATCTTTCGATTGAAAATAAACATGAAAAATATTGTTATTTTTCGATGAAAATATGAATCACGTCAAGTTTTTGTGAACACATGACTCAAGCGTTGGTAGTATTATTTGCATTACGAGGAGGGCGATAAAAATATATGTGACAAGTTTGGTTGCTTATGTGCGTATTCTATGCAGTAAATATGGAAATGTAGTTTTTATAGAGAACCAGTATTCTATGTATGTTAATTGCTATTTTATTTATTTACATTTCAAACTGTATGTGTTATATTTTTATGTAGAGAATTTAGGCATTTATTTTAACACTCGTATATTGACATAAAATACAAAAATCAATGACATCTTCAAAAACGTTCAACTGAATGACAATTCCAAAGTGATTTGAATTTTGAATAAAAGTAAAAGTGCCCAAAAATTCATTCGCCACAAGATAATCCTATCCATTCAATTAATTTTGAATTTAATGTTAAAAAAATATTTAGTCCTTTGAGGCTCTATATAATAAAGGTTTTGCGATAACTTTTGAAGGCCAAATTAATTTATTAAAGTTAAAGGAACTTTAATAAATTTGACTTGTATATAGATATGACTCTTTTTTTAATTTATTTAAGATCACACATACATATAATTAATTAAAAGTATTTCGACAAACTGATAAACAGTTTGTTGGCGAAATAATTTTGCACTCACTTTAACAACCTTCCTCGGATATTTTTCATTATCACTCTTACTAGCAAATACAACACATACAATAAAAAAGCAAAACATATAATATATATACAAAACATATAACTGTTGATATACCCGAACGTTTTCACGATGAATATGCATTGACTGCATGTGGTTCGTTTTACAGGATTAACGTTTGTAAAAGGATATTGTAAGACAAGACGGAAGCCACATTCGAGTATGTTTCATTAGTGTTACTATAGAAAAGCCGCAAACCTAACAATAAAATGAAGAGATATAAGTTATTCATGAACATTCATAACGATGAACAATTCAGCCCAGGAATCCTATCCACTGCTAAATATATTTTCATTCAAATGCCACCTGTCTTGACAATATGTAGATATATTTTATGGTCATCAGACCTCTTGACTCCAACGCACTTGCGCTTCTCCATGTTAGTCGTTATCCTGAAACATAGGATTAGAATAAGCGTTGAACCGGGGCGGACCGTGAGTTTGTGGGGCCCTGGGCTTATTAGTACTTGGGGCCCCTACCTAAAAAAAAACAAGATCTGCAATTTATTATTAATTTGCACCGCTATTACTTATTATCGATACGCCGCTACAATGTAATTGATTTTTTTCGTTGTCGAGTAACTCTTGGGCGTTGAAAGAAACGCCTTTAAAAGAAAATATTGTAACTGTATGTCAGACAAATATGGTTCATGGAAACGAAGTAAAAGAAAAAACGAGAGAGGTTGTCAACAGGACCTAGTGTTGAGTAATTAATTTGTTTCGTTAGGTTTGATAATGGCGCTGCTACAAGGCGGCGCGGCTAGGCGGCTGGGACCGAAGGGCGCCGAGCTAGCTGCGAGACTAGCCCTGGCCCTCACGCCCGCCTCCTTTCTCTGTGTAGCTTTAGCTGCGAGTCCGGACCCAGCCCTCTTGTCGCCTGTAGCCTGGCTGTGGGCCGGTCTCGTGCTGTTCGCCCTGTGTGAGTATATTTACATATATCCCACCTCAAAAGGTTAAACAAGTTAAGATCTCTTGTGAGGCCCATAGCGGAGTTCCGATCTGTGCTAAAAAGTACGGATTTCATGATTGTCGCATAAACTATTCCTTATGGATTTAAATGTTATATCACGATCCTTACAAAATTTTATTATTTTTATTGAAATCGTTTAGTATATGTTTTATCAAACACCGTCAAATAGTACTAAGTATCAACTGTATATAAATCCTATGCAAAGTATGGTAGTATAGTTTTCACCTTAAAGCATTATTACAAAATTGTTGTAAATTGCCTACATCTTTTTTTAAATTAGATTTCCTAAATAAACCAGTTTTAAATGTTGACCACCGATATAATACTTGCGAAATATTATATTCCACGAAAACGTGTTTTTTACTCAACATAATACAGGATGGCCCATAAGTCCTTTGAAAAGTAAAATTTGAATAAAACGAACAGGGCGCGCGTGAGCGGTGCAGGG
>DWTW01001402.1:0-12711 GCA_018246275.1 Papilio slateri
CTTTTATCACCTATGTTCATTAGGGATAATGTAGGATTCTAATGGTGAAGGAATTTTTCAAATCGGTCCAGTAGTTTCAGAGAGAGGGATTATTCAATACAAACAAACAGTCAAATCTTACCTCTTTATGTTAGTTTAGATAAATAATAATTTAAAAAAAATGATAGGATTAAGGTCAAACTATCAACCTTCATTACGGTAGAAGGATCAGATTAGTGACATACAAAAGAAAGACGATATAAGGAGTACCCGTAACCGACGAGCATCTGTGCGTAGAGATGTATGGATATAGAAGAAGCGAAAGAAGTGTCTTAATCTCTGCTACCCCGTAACCCAGTACGGGCATGAATGCTTATATTATTTGTTGGTCTGTCTGTCTTTAATATACAAATAGATATTTTGAAGAAATCTTAGTAATGAATGCAATCATTTTGTCCAAAGTGAACATGTCAGTTTATCGAAGGAACCGTACTTTATTCATCTACAACCGGAGAACAGGTGAAAAGGTCGGGGGGTGTGTTGCGTCTTCGAAGAATATTGTTAAGCTGATGAAGAAATGGCCGAGCTTGCAGCATGACCCCACAACCTTCACTGTCGACGTTATGTCGCATACAGTAAGTCGAAATACCTTCAGTTTCAAACTAAGATTTATTTATTTGTGTTTTAGTAACAGTATATTATAACATAAACTTAAAACTAAAAGTCTGAAGTGACTTCACAGTGCTGAAAACATCACATAAAACATGGTTATCTCTCTCTTTTTCTATAAAAAAAACAGAGATGACAATATGTTTTACGAGAACGTTTTCGGCAGTGTGGACTCACGGAACTCACTCTGAAGACATTCATTCATTCAATTCGTTCAAATTAACATTCTTATAAATCTTAAAAAATGATGAATGAATTTGGACATAGTTATCAATTGTGAAATTAATAAATATTTCACTAATTATATTATCACTGTCCCTTTCAATTAGTGAAGTATAAATTTAGATAAATATTTAATTATTCTTTAATTTTACCCAGGGCAAGCGCAAAAGAAAAAGATCAAACATTTATTCGTTCTTTTTAATTTCAGGATTCGTCGACACTTGTGCGCATTGGGGGCGTCATGAAGATAACATCAGAGAGTCTGGCGGAAGACGAACACGTGCTTGTGTTCACCAAGACACTGCTTCTGCATACGACTGACGGCGTCGAGTACAAGATACGAAACGATATGCTGTACTGGGATTTGCCCACGCCGGAATACGTTAAGCATGCTTTTAGAAGGACGGTGAGTTAATTTAATTAATTTATTTATTTAGAAGTAGTAGATTAAATTTAAAAATGGTGGGCCGCAACATCTGTTGTACGAATGGATCGGCTCCACGGGTGAAATACATCACAGAAAACAAACGAGATGTCTAAGTATTCTGCGTTTTGTCTGAATTATGATGTGCCGAAGGCCGAATCCGTAATCATTTTTAGGAAAGGATGGGAAGAGAATTTGATAGGGGAGGGGATGGATAGGAAGAGGAAACATTTGTTCTGTTTATCCGCTCTGTCCATTTAAGTATCAAGTTATAATTAATTAGTTAATTTCAACTATCATTACTGTGCTACCTCCATTTCTGTACAGACAAATGACGTGCAAATGGTGGTGTTTTATTTATTGATTTTGTTTTTGTGACTTATACATTGAACTTCAGCAAAAAAAGCAACTTGCATTTGGCTACGCTATTGATAAAATGTGGTGTATCTGTCCGTCCATGTGAACACAGAAACAACTGAATTGATTATTATACAGGTTCACCCATCGTCGGAGTGATTCATAAGCAAGGTTTAGGTATATATTTTTTAAAGTGTAAATTGACTGAAAATATGACGATAAATGTTAAAGAAGAAGTGGTAGGCGGGTATGACATTACGACAAAAACAATGTTAGCATTATGGTCAGCTACCAATCGGAAGCCGGGACGAATCGCCAGTTATTTATTAAATATCTTTCTAATTTTGTAATCTTTTTGTCGGCCTTTATTCATTTTTTTTTCTACAATTGAGGACTAATCATGACTGTAAGTCATAGTGCTCACCTATAATTTGTGTGTGGGTGTGTACTTTTTATATAGAAGAAGGTGGCAAGTGATCAAGCGGGTTACCTGTCGTCTGCAGCAAGCTAATGAGTTATTGAGTTGCCTACCTTTAATAGACAGAAGGAAAAACAGAAAGTGATATTATCTTTTCCTATCCCTCCCCTCCCCCGTCAAATCCTCTTCTCCGTCCCATCCTTTCCTTATTAGAAAAGGATGGGAAAAGGAAGAGGACTAGAATTGCTCAAGTGTTATGATTCCTTGCTATCTTAAATGCCCTACAGCATTCATCGTCCTTATCTCGAGGCTTCAGGTTTTAATAACTACTTAATATATTAACTGCCGTTACTTTAGCCGTTGTTTCGAGTTCGAGTTGTGTGAACTGGACATTCTGCAGACAAACAATTGCTTTGATTTATTGTTTATAAACTGTATGTACTCAACAACCAGCCAATTATGAGCTCCGCTTTGTATCTGACATATAAGAGGGCTCAATAAAGTTTTTTTTTATCTATTAACCTTTTGATTTTTTTTATTTCTAGACATATACATTTTTACACACCTTCTTGTTTTACATTTGATGTTACAACTGTGAAAAGATCGTTATTGTCTTGTGTTAAAGGAAGAAATTTGATTTTCCCTCAAACAATTAGTAATGGGCATTAAGTAATTCACAAGTAAGCTAACATGTCTTAAATAAGCGAGAGCCAGGAATCGCTATCCATCTTTTACTCTGGGGGTACACTGCCGAAAACATTGACCTTCTTTATAGTAGGAGGCAAATGAGCAAATGGTTCACCCGATATGAAGTGAATACTACCCAAACAAATGTGGTGCCTATCTTTTAATGGACAGATAAAGGGATAAACAGAAGAAAAGGATACCGCTTCCTGTCCATTCCCTCCCCCGTCAAGCCTTCTTCCTCTTCCCATCCTTTCCTTATTGGAAAAGAATAGGAAGGGGAAAAGGACTACCTAAAACATGTTGTCATCTCTGTTTTTTTATAGTGAAGGAGAGACGACAACATGTTTTATGTGATGTTTTTTAACAGTGTAAACTCATGGTTACTAAGCTTTATTGTGCATCAAATCTAACAGAAGGAAAGCAAATTACCACATACCAAGCACCAAACTAGAAAATGAACCCAAGAATTGATCCTAAGTCCCACAATGAAACAGCTAACTACTAAATCATGGTTTAAAGTATTGTGTACTTTGATGTATTACTATTTATAAATAAATGTTTTTTTACCTATATATAAAATATTAATATTTGTATTAATAAATATGTTATTATTTCATTCTACTGCAGTGAATGATTGTGTTTTACAGATCCCATAAATGTTTTAGTGTTTTGTATACAACTCACCTAATTATTGTCTATAACAATAAAAAGGAAACAGCTTTCAAAAATAATATTTTTATTTCATATTTCACTGGTTTATAATTGCAGTACAGTTATAAATGACTGTATGACATTAACTACCAAATATATATAATCACTCATTTGCATAAGCAATATATCGGAAAACCATTAAAATACACCAAATATGTAATATGCACGGGGAGTGGACATGACACAATACTCATCATTAATATAATCTCTATAACTAAGCAATATTTGAAGGATGTGATGTTTATGTAAACGCAATTATATTTTGCATGACCACTTTCGGGAATGTAACATTGAGATATGAAAGAATTTCAATTTAATTAACAGATCTCATCAAAAAAAAAAGCTTAAATGAACACTTGGCACTATTATTTCAAATTACTTATGCTTATATTGTAGATTCGATACAAATAGAAATGAACTACCACTGTATGATCCATCTACTGAATGATTCTCACACTGTGTCCATTGACTCTTCGTTTGTCGGCTCAGTCTCCATTTCCATTTCCTTTTCATCGACCCCCGAATACTTTAGTCTAAGTTTTTCATAATGTATTTGTTCTTTTGTCGATACTGAAGGTTTACATTTGGTAAGAGCCGCTTGGAAATCTTCAAATGTTACAAATATATCTTCATCTAAGGTACCATTGGAAATATGAGTTGTTAAAGCATTTGTGGCTGCTGATCTCACTAAGCCGGAGAGATCCGCACCTGTATATCCTTCCGTCAGCTCTGCAATAACTTGTAATATTTGTACATCGGGTGCTAGACGTGGTTTAGTACCTTCTTTTGTCAACTTACGTAATATATCATATCTATCTTCCCTGGCCGGCATACCAACATACATGACGCGGTCCAAGCGCCCCGGTCGCAAGACCGCTGGGTCTATGATGTCGGGTCGATTCGACGCAGCCAAAACGAACACACCTTCACGGCTCTCAATACCGTCCATTTCTGTCAACAACTGGTTTACAACTCTTGCAGCCCCATTGTGGTCCTGTGAAGTACGTCTAGGGCATAAAGCGTCAAACTCGTCGAAGAATATGACGCACGGCGCCGAGTTCCTCGCACGTCGAAAACAAGTTCGAACTGCCCTTTCACTCTCCCCCACATACATATTCAATAATTCGGGTCCTTTAACAGATATGAAGTTCACTCCGGCCTCATTTGCAACAGCCTTAGCCAGTAATGTTTTACCACATCCTGGTGGCCCACAGAGTAGAACACCACTGGGAGCCGATAAGCCAAGCTTCTTCAATTGCTCAGGATACTTTACTGGTGCTAAAACTGCCAACTGCAAGTCCTTCCGAACTTGATTTAATGAGCCGACATCATCCCAAGTCACATCTGGCACTGTGACTATACCTTCCCGGACAGCACAAGGCTTTGTTGTTTTCAAGGCTCTAGTGAAGTCATCATGTCTTATGGAGAGGCCTGTCAACTGTTCAGGAGTGTAAGGTAAGCTATCTTCAAGTAGGCTCAAAACATCATTCAGTGGATTAGTAGGGATTCCTTTTTCTTCAACAACATCATGACTTGGTTCAATGACATTTACAGGTTCAGCGGTGTTTTCTATTAGTGGTGTTTCTGATTCATCCTTTTGTTGATTTTCACCTTCTTTGGAACTCTCTCCATTTTTTTCTTCATTTTGTCCTGGCTCTTCATTACCTTGGTCTCCATTTGGAATATTATTGGCAGTATCTTTTGACTCAGACACTTCCTTAGAATTTATGACAATATGCAACTTTGCATTACTGTTAATTTCTTTGAAAATCCTCTTAATTGCATATGTGCTAGCTTTATTCACAAGAGCTTGTAAATCAGCCCCAACAAAACCCGGAGTAATTTGAGCAAGAACACTCATATTCACATCATCATTCAAAGCCAATTTTTTACACAAAATCTCTAAAATTTCCTTCCTAGCTTTTAAAGATGGAATACCTAAGGTTATTTCTTGTTCAAGGCGACCTGCTCTCCTTAAAGCAGGATCTAATGCATCAGGATTGTTTGTAGCAGCAAGCATTAGTATAGAAGCACTATTTTCACTGAGACTGTCCAAACTAGCCAGTAATTGAGCTACCATACGCTTCTCCATGTCTTTTTGTGCATGTATTCTATTACCACACACAGCATCTATTTCATCAATAAATAAGATACATGGTGCTACTGACACAGCTCTCTCAAAAAGTTCACGTATCCGCTCCTCAGACTCTCCGGATACACCACCCACTAACTCAGTGCCAGTGACTGCAATAAGTGGCAACTGCAGTTTACCAGCAATAGCGTGTGCTAACAATGTTTTCCCTGTACCCGGTGGCCCGTGTAATAATGCCCCTCTGGGAGCTTTAATACCCAACTCTCTATAAACTTCTGGATGTTTCATGTGCAGTATCAAATCACATATTTGTGTTATTATGTCTGACAATCCTCCTATGTCATCAAAACTAACCTTAACATTTTTAGCTTCACCTATTTCGATTTTTTTCTTTGTTATGGGATTTTTATTTGTGTCTGCTTTACGTTTTTTCTCAACTGGATGCTGTATAATTAGTTGTTTTTGGGTATTTTCCGCCGAAGTGTTAGTATTCCGTGCAGCATTTGTCAAATTTATATGAGGGGTTATGGTAATTTGATCGCTGATTTTTGGTAATTTCGGCGCAGCGCTGCCGTCTTCATCACTGCTTAGAATGTCTATCGGCTCGCCTGATTTATCTGTAGCTCTGCGGGAGGTCGCCGGCCGTTTCTTATCTTGCATCTTGTACATCGCTAATAAACGATTGTTGAGTGCACTGTTGTTTTCATCTAATAATTCTATGTCAGATTCCTCCTCCGAACCTTCAGAAGTTGTAGCGCCGTCCAACCCGTAGCTCTGTAAAACCACCTTGTAAGCGCTTTCAACCATCTGACAGAATGCGTTATCGCTTCTATTGCTGTATTCACGATATCGCTCTTTTAGAGAACGCGCCATTTGGCTGACATCGACGAATGTTTTATCCACATTTTCTGCCAAATAATTCTTCACGCGTGACACAATTATTGGATCGTTTAATGTTTTTTGTCGAGTCTGATGCTTCTTCATATTTTACAGGTAAACTATAGTTATTTTCGATATATACTTAATGATTTCGTACTGTCTCCGTCGTAACTCGCAATGTTTGACAGCGGCGTCGCCGAATCAATGGAATTGTAAATTCTTGCCACTATAAAAAGATTTTTAAGAAAAATGTTATGATCATTTTACCTTACATTGGAAAATAGTATAATAAATATATATGGTTATTTTATGTAACATAAATGAAAATTTATCATGTTTGTATTTCAGATACCTTTATCAAAGAGAACGTTAAGTGTAGCTTTGGATACTCCGCCTGATGAAAACACAAAGGATTATCTCATAAATATTTTTATGAAATTAACCGAATTGGACAGACCGCAAAGTGAAAGGTTACAATTATTTTTAATGCTTTGTGACTTATATCATGACTAAAATAAAAATGTATAATAAATATGAAATGCATTTCAGGTATCTGGAGGAGAAGGACTGGAATATTAAAGATACTTTGGAATTATTCACAGAGCTGGTCAAATTAAATCCAGTTAACATTATACATAATACGCCTTCAAGTGAATCGGTAACAAAATAAACAAAATACGTAATATTATGAATTTAAAATGAAATTATGAAATGAATTATTTTACATAATTAAAGATTTCATTAAAACTGTTAGGTCTAAATTAGAGTCGCTATATCTCTGTAATATCTCAAAAGCTTAGACTAGCTTAGCTTATGTCCTATAAGTATTTCGTACTTTGTATGTCTGTAGAAAATATGTACCTTCTTCTTCTCTATTACATATCATCTGTTCCCCTTTTCTACACAAGATACCAACGCATCTGTAACTCTTCGAATTGTTGCGGATGTTGCGTGAGTAACTATGGTCCTTTAACATAATGTGAGCATTTAACATAACGTAACGCATACCTTCTGACTTAAAATATGACTTTAACGAAACAAACATGTTTACGATATTAAAGTGAATAATAGTGGCGGTAGTGCACGCCCCAGGCAAACGTTATGGTATTTATGCGTGAGCTATAAATGTAGTAGAAACAATAGAAGTTGTATGTTCACTGGAAATATAGATTATCAAACTTGTCCTCTTTCTTGAGTGTGGGTGAATTCTTGATATATATCTAATTTACTAGATTGTGGAAAGAATTTACTGACATTTCATTTAAACATTCTAACTAAGCTTAAAAAGTTTGTGCTAGGACATGGCTCACGACAATAGTCGAATGGTAGGTTCCAACCCACGACTTCATAACCATATAACTTAGGCTATTGGCGTTTATTTAATTTTATCTCGGTATATGGGTCAGTGCGGCTAACTTCTACGATATTTAATTGCGCCCAGTCCGTATTGGTGTATATTGTCGATTCTCTTGTCCTATTTATTTAATTTCTGAAATTCACGCATTGACACGGACATCAGCTTTGCCCTTTACAGACATTCGACGTTTCAGCCAACAAACGTCCACTGATGGATCGACGCCTAGATATTAGATCACGGGATATTATTATTTCTGAAAGTGTCAATTAAGCGGCGGGGACGATTGTTATAGAAGCAGGGTTTTAATAGGCGTTATAGTGGTCTAAGCCTAAGGCTTTAGGCAGCTTTGGCATACCAATGAATATATAAGTACGAGTATGTGGCTTAAAAGGGGCTTAGTCCTTTGATCGTCAAACCATGCTTGTGACAGCTTTGTTGAACAATAACTCAAATCGAAATATTTATATTTTATACAATCAACCTTACATTACTAAAATCTCGTATTCGATTGCCAATGAACTATTCATCGAAGATCTATTCAAGGAAGCAATAGGTTTCGTTCCTTGTTATTGTATACTTTCCTATTAGTGTATCTAGTACTGTCACATTCTTATGTTATTTTGTAACGATTAACATCAAAATATAACTCATAAATAATGATATAAGCGTTGTAGCATTGTTTTATTTTTCCGCATAATGACGTCATGACAGTCTTAATCTTATTTAAGAAAATGATTGTCTTGTTTGTAAATACTGTATTAATTTAGTTGGAGTACCATAATAAATAAATGAATAAAGATGTGGTCAGCTTAAAGTACTTGTTTTTTTCTTACCAATTTAGAATGTGATTAACATTATTATATATTTAAGTTGTTAAAAGTTCGTAAAACAAAATGAAAAAAAATTAATTCATTCATTCATATTAAAATGGCTTCATTTATTTTATTTAAATGAGTTTCCTACAGTTGTAGATGTCCGCAGGTATTGACTGAATGGATAGGCTCGTTTAGTACCGCGGCTTTACAGAATACTGGCATGAAGTGGATTTTGTGCTTTTCTCATGAGTGAAGTGTCGGAGGCGTATCCCCTTCCCATTTATCCCTTATCTACATCCCTCCTCTGCTCTATATAAAGGCTGGCAACACAGCCACAGCTCATCTGTTGCGGATGTCTACGCGCTGCTAATCTCTATGATTTGCAGACGTCTATGGATAGCGGTGGTCTAACATCAACAACTTTCTTGTTTGCGTCGATCCATAAAATAGAGAGTTGAGATGATCTGTTTTTCATAAAATAGAGTGGGGGATATGATGACGATGTTTTTCATGGTCCTAGATAAAACGTGCAGCACAAATAACAGATGGCCGCGCACTGAACTAGTTATTCAAAATTTAAATAAAAACCACATTATGTTTCATTCTTTTATTGATCAAAAATTACAAATGAAAATCTAGACAATCATTTCGAGATGTCTTGCATATTCGATAGTTTGCTCGGCGAGCTCAGCTGAAGGTAGGACTCCGGCGGCCGCGGCGCTCGCCTCGTCCGCCGCGTTGAAGTGGTAGCAATTGTCCGCACCGAGGACCCAGTTACGCTTGGTTATGTAACAAGGTTGAAACGACATTATGGTAAAATGCTAGACTTTTTTTTATTTACAAAACCTAAATCTTGTTTGGGATATTATTTTTTATTCTTCAACTATAGTTTCTGTTTTGAACTGCACAAAGAAACTATTAGGAAATAGGATTAAAGCTAAGAGAAAGAAGAAAACTGTAGATTTTGGAAAATCCTAATCACTACCATAACTAAACAAAATTACTTTGACATGGAACAAAAGTACATTAATTTATAATAATGAAACAGTATTAAAATTTAGAACTTCCTCAGTGCTTGAAGGATCTCTACATTTTATATAAATTGTCTATTACCTACATTCCCCTTCAAAGAGATGTTAATAAAAGTAACTTCAATAGTCTTGTAGGAATTTACCTTTTTTCCATAATCAAGAACAGCCGTTTGTGATGAGAGATTGAGTCGTCTTGCAGCCTCGCCGCACGGAATGCTCAAGTACGCTTTCTCGATGCACGCTGCAATCTCTCCCCGCACAGTGTCCAGAAGAGTATCCATAAACAATGTGTAGCTCTCTGCTGGTACATTACCCTGTGGATAAGACGAAATTTTTGTTGAATTTTGTTTTAAAAATATATTATTTAATTTTTTTCTTGTATAAACTCCTTCATAATGGCATCATATTTAAGTATTATTACAAAAAAACTAAAAATAATAATTATACTTAAATACATTTACAAATACTGGTGTGAAACTTTTAAATTGTCTATGATAGGTAACTTCAATAAAATATATAACCTATAACCTGAATAACATCAATTTATTGAAAGTATTACTCTCAACAGAAAAATCACTCAAGCCGTCCTGTAATTAAATGAATTTATTATAGGATCATGTCTTCTTCCTGCCCTTTTGGCGCAGTATGAATTAGTCCATACTGTTAATAGGTTTTGGCTATAGTTTTTTTACGGTCGGCCGCTGCGTGACGCAAACCCTCCTCGGGCATATATGAGATATTACATTATCGAAATGATTTACTCATATTTCTTTTAACCATGTCCAAACAAATTTTAAACTTGGTTGGACATGGTTCACGACAATAGTCGAATGGCGGAATTCGAACCCACGACCATGTTACGCATGTTTCGCGGTCCGTTCCCTAAACCATTAGGCTATTGGTGCTTTCTCCTCATGTATTCACTATATTTATATTACAAACTTATGTAGAACTATTGTCAATCATTTATACAGTTTGAAAGATGAGGTTGAGAAGAACCTGCATGAGCTTCAAGTCAAAGACGGGAGATAACACAGGTTTGGGGAAGTTATTGTTGGAGGCCAAGCCCCCCTTTGGGTCACTGCACCACTCTGGATAGTTTATTTCATTCAGTTGACAACTTGCTAACAGTTTATAAAGTCCCTAGTTTGATGATAAACTGACGAAATTCATAATCGGTAAGTAAGATTCATTGCAATACACACCTTCGCTAAAAATATTTTATTGTAGCTTCCTTCCATCAAGTACTGTTCGAGTGCTAACGGATGTCTTACATACGGATCCGCTCTTATAACATCCACTGGCAGACGTTCAAGCTCTGTATGGAATTCCGCAACTCGGTTTTGCGCCAGTAGAAACAGCAGATTTAGTCCGAGAAGCTGGTACATGAATGCAGATTCTGGCAAGTGGTCTCTGTAAAGCAAAAGGTAGTTCTGACTTATGTAATCAATGTGATGAATGACAAAATATATAACAGGTACACAAAGGAATAACAGGTAGAGAAATGTATTTTTTTTAATTGAAGAAATGTTAGTAAGTTTTCGAAATAATTAACAAATATTTCATTAATCATTCCAAGTAAGATAAAATATTAATAAATATCAATAAAATATAAAAATAAATACCGACACATACAATAATGTTTATTAAAAGACATTCAAAAATATATATTAGAGAGCAAGATAGTGTTTATTAAGAAGTCACAAGAACATTGTAAACTTTTGTTTTTTAAAATTGAGCTTGTCTTAGTGGCAGTGGCAGCACATTCTACACTTGTGCTACCTGTAGAAAGTATCTATCAGTGAGTTTGTTTTTTCTCCAAAGTCAATTGTTAATATCAACCGCATTACACAATCGATTGTGGAGAAAAAACACAAATTCACTGATAGATCCTAATAAGAATACAAGCCACCTTTTTTATAGAAGCAAACAAGCAAGCGGTTCACCCTATATTAAATTATTACTCAGCCATCAGCAACAAGCTAATGAGTTGCAGATGCATCACCTACCTACCTACAACACCTCTAACAATAAAAAAAATTGATTAGCCACATTAATACTGTCATTAAATAGATCATACATTGGACAACTGCATTAAGATAGCATGTATAAAACTAACATTTGGACAGATCTATGAAAATAGAATTTGCATAAGCATGGAAGTTTGTAATCATTGCCTTAAAGTACATAGATTTAAGTATATGCTTACAAAGATAAACAAACAAATATAGAGAACAATTAGATAATAATAAAAGAGTAATACTTACTTATAATCAAAGTAATAACATTTCAACTGTGACATATATCTTTCAAAGGCTTTTACATCTTTGCTTGCAACTGCCCATTGGGCACCAATTTCAAGTACATCTCTAGCAAGGATTAATTCTTTCTGGTTAGCCGCTGCATTGTTACTTGGGAGAAAACTTAACTGTGTTAATGCCACCTGTTGGATAATTCTGTAGTTAGTGATTAAAGACTTCAAAGTACGATGACTGCCACTAGAAGTAGTGCGTGCATTGTAGAATGTATACCAAAAAATAAAAAGCTTTTAAATCCTGTGAATAAACAAGCCAATTTATTTTGTGTCTAGGTTATAAATTATATTTATGTAGAACATCACATCTTCCTGAGTAGCAAGTGTGTAATTGCTATTAAAATGAAAAAATATAGAAGAAGATAATTACAAAAAGTAACAAAAAATAAGAAATCTTTTGGCAAGTCATCGTACCTTTATTTTGTTTAACAACTCTCCGCACTTATCGAGCTTTCTTGGTTTCTTGGACCATTCTGTTTTAAGATTTTGATACAACGCAGCAACATCTTTAAGAGAAGCCATTTGAAAAATTTACTTAAATAATATATTTAAATATTGATTGATGAATACTATTATTGTTGACTGAAAGAATCCGCAATTTTTGCTTGTTCAATTTTTAGTGTTGCCATTTGTAGAAGATAAATAAAATTACTTTCATAACACAACACGTTATTTATAGCCTGACCAGGAAATTATAAAAATTATAAAAAATCTCGTCATATTACGGAAAACGTATGGAACTAATTTCCTGTAACG
>DWTW01001403.1:0-12711 GCA_018246275.1 Papilio slateri
GGATGAGGGCGGCAGGGGACCGATCTTTGTAGCGATCAATGGGGGAGGCTTACGTCCAGCAGTGGACGACTTTTGGCTGAAGAGAGAGAGAGAGAGAGAAAGGAAAAAAAAGCATTGGGCACAAAATCATATGAACTCACGTCACCAATATGCTAATAAGACGGTATTTTTTGTTATTAGATAGTACTAGAAGTCATCATATCACCCAAACCCGATCAGAAAAAAAGAGTAGTAAAATAAAAGGTCAAACTTTTAAGTCGGACACTAAACTGGCTTAAAATATGTATTTGGTACTTCA
This sequence comes from Papilio slateri, assembly GCA_018246275.1. NCBI lineage: Eukaryota > Metazoa > Arthropoda > Insecta > Lepidoptera > Papilionidae > Papilio > Papilio slateri. The sequence continues at coordinate 299 of DWTW01001403.1, forward strand.
TAACCTAAATATTTTAATAAATATTAACCAATCACGTAAATGTATAAACATTCCAACATTTAGCTGTCACTCGCCATCATTCACGACGTCAACTTAGTATAAAGTAACATTTTTGTTTTATATAACTAATCTCTAACATACGCAGAACTCGCAATATAATATGTTATTAATGTCAAAGAAGTCATTTTGGCTATAAACGATGTCGTATTAGGTAGGCCTTCCAAGATGGACCGACGATCTGACGATCGGTTGCGGCAGTCCACTGGATGACCGCAGGGGCCACTAGTCCGGAACCATTGCTCGCAGAACGGATGGCCGATAGGGCCAAAAAGTGGTATAGCCGCCACGTATGTAGGCTTCCCGGAAGATGGACTGATGATCTGGTCAAGGTTGCGGGAATCCATTGTAGATAGCGGTAGGGGACTGATCTTTGTGGCGACCTACGTCCTGCAGTGGACGACGTCGAATGATAAGAAGAAGTTTATCATCAGTAGGGTTGAAACCTGAAACTTATTCTGTATAATATTGACGCTCCTAGGGTCTACAAGGATAAGTTTACCAAAACGCGAACTCCACTTTGCAAAATTAATAATCAATCAAGAACTAACTTGCATGACAAAGGTGTTTTTCACGACCTTTTTTTATAATTGGTTGACTGGCAGAGAATGCCACCAGTCCTCCATTGCACTAACTGTCTTCTTCTTCCTGCCCTTTTCCCACTTTATGTGGGGTCGGCACAGTACGACCGAAGTCCATACTGTAATAGGTTTTGGCTTTAGTTTTTTTTTATGGCCGGCCGCCTGCATGACACCTACCCTCCTCGTATATATGTATATGAAATATTAGTAGACTATCGAAATATTTTACTAATATTTCCTTTAGTCATGTCCAACCAAGTTATTTTTTAAACTTGGTTGGACATGGTTCACAACAATAGTCGAAGGGCGGACTCGAAGCCACGATCGCATTGTGCATGTATCGCGGTCCGTACCCTTAACCATTTGGCTTTTGGCGCTTTCCTTTTGCACTAAATGTAATAAAGTTACAGTACAGTAAAAGTGTAATAAATTACTATTAAATATACTTATACTACTATTAAATATACTTATATCTACGGAATCGTAATTCCATAATACAGATTGGTACGGGTCGAATGCGTTTCGTATCAATTTTCACAACATTGAAGTCACTTGGATGCAAGTTAAGGTTATTGACTTAACATAATTACGATATTGAGCGACGTTACTCTTGTGGTATACTTAAGAAACCACACCCGCAACCGCACGATCGAGTTACCCATCCGCGTTTCTTACATTCATTTCAAACATGGTTGAAATGCTTTTTACGACACAACGTAATTGCACACTGACGTTTTTTTTGACCACTTTCACTTTAAGTGTTAAAATGAACTTATTGAAGAATGTTTTAAAGCAATAAAACTTTATTGCTTTAAAACATTCCATACATTAATGTAAAATCGAAAAATAACACATAAGTGAGACATGATATTTAAAAAGATCATTTTAAATACTAAATAAGAATGTTATTAAAACAATTTAGTATTTGTCCGTTTCCGGGAAGAACACGAATCTAATGACACCTCACTCTATATCATCGGTCAAGCCGTTTGGGATACAGGAGGTTACGAGGGAAGGGATATACATACAAACATACGTGCGAAATTTTTCATTCCTTCCAATTGCAATTTCTACCGGCTTCAATTCGATTTAAAGATATTAAAGGCAATAAATCTATTACATCAATATAAAAATATTGTATGTACATATGTACGATATAACTTATGCACATGCATACAGTTATATTTCATTTAAAACAATCAGAATAAACTGATTCATTACTTCCTAGAACGTTAAGAAATTCTCTTTCCCAAGCGACGACCGGTGCTTTAGTTCCAAATATCTCACAGTACGTACGTACTACGTAGTATGCATACCGGAAAGGGTAATGGAACGAGTTACATTATCATTTGGATCTCACATTTCAATAACAGTTGACAGCCGTGGCCGAGCATGAGCATGCGGCTTGCTCCAACGCCGATACAATTTATATGCAAGGCACATTTATATTTTCACTATCGTTCAATGTCCCATTGTTTGCGACACTTTCTATAAATAAACATTGCCAATTTTTTGCATTGATGCGTAAGTACGTTGCAAATCAACGACCTTCAAGCAGATTTTGTTATATGCAAGGAAAATTAAATCAGTTCTCGATAACGTATTGTATAGATTAGAATAGAAATTGAATATTACTTGGTAATATACATACTTACTTAAGTGGCAATGGCCCGGAAACATTGCTCGATTGCTCGCAGAACGGATGGCCGATGGGGCCATAAAGTGGTTTAGCGGCCACGTAGGTAGACCTCCCGGAAGATGGACTGATGATCTGGTCAAGGTTGCGGGAATCCATTATAGGCATATAGGCGGTAGGGGACCTAACTTAGTGGCAATGGACGGGGAGGCCTATGACCAGCAGTGGACGACTGTTAGCTGAAGAGAGAGAGATATATATATTATACATACTTAGGCAATGAACAGAGATAATTTGTGCGTCGTTTTTTTAACTTTTGTAGGAAATAGGGTGGAGTGGATAAGGAAAAGAAGAAATAATAAGGAAAGAATGAGATAGAAAATGATGGGGAAGACCAGAACGTAGAAGTAGGTATAAATATATCTTCACTTCACGAATGTATTCTGTAAGATCTTGGTACTTGTCCGTACAAATTACCACTTACCAGAAACGAACATAGATATTAAAATTCAGCGGTACTTTAATCTGTTTCAGATCGTACGTTAAATAGTCAATCTTTATCCGAAATAATTAAACTAAATATAGATGAATTATATACACGTAAGCCCTCCACCACACAGCTCTTCTCTATAAAAAATAATAATACAAGTGTACCGAGTTCTATTCATACTATATGGTACAGTATTACTGTGACAAAGACCTTTCAACGATACCGTAAGCCACAAACAACGAGCTACAAACACCTACCGGTAACCTTGTAGGAACTGGAGCACCGTGCTTACTTTACCACACCATAGTGATGGTGTTATAACACCCAAATGCACAAATTTCGTCACATTACGAAGTTTAAACTATCACTTTAGTGTAAAATTTACATACACAATGCTTTTAATACTCGCAGCCTTCATATATATGTACAAGTACACTTAAAACATAGTTCACGGTCTTACTTTGTTTTACAAAGAAAATAAACTGAGACTGATAAATAGTTCCACAAGAAATAGCGTTTTTTTTTTAAATAAAAGCGCTTTATTGAGTGTTCCGCTGTCTGATTTTTTTAAACCGCTGTCTTAATCAATCAAAAAAAATTTAAAGTACCTAATTTATTAAGATAGAACTAGATATAATTTTTCTATAAATTTAACATTACCGAGACTTAAGAAATCTTATTTATTTATTTTAATTTTTAGTCTTAATAAGAAATCGCTATGTTATTTCTTTTATAAAATTAATACGTTAAACAAATTAAAATCTTTTAAAGATTTATCATCTTTACCACAAACGGCCGTAGCCTTTAGGTCCGTTTTTTTTTCTAATTTCTCACCATGACCTTTTTGCAGAGCTCGTTAAGCTAGTATTGTCGTGTCTCGACAAAAAATAAATATTATTAAAATGTCGTATAAGACTCTGTGAACCAAAAATGTTTACCATCTCAGTCTTTACATTCGAATAGTACAAGAAAAAAGATCAAGATATACAGATAATATATGATACAAAAATGGTCATCAAGTCAGCTATTAATTTTTGCATCATACATTTTTATTTCTCTGTTTCTACATTCGCAATAAATATTACGACCTAATTATTTTTTTTATTTATTTATTTAGAACAATACAACACCATTATTGATGTATAATGTAATAAAGCGAGATTATCATTGCAGGGTCACCTGAAGATCTCATTTCTGTGATGAACAATGCTTAAACAAGAACTTCTCCTGTTGGTAAGTACATAAGAATTCACAACATATTTTTTTTATACTATATTTATTTTTCATTTGTTATTTTGAAAAGAGGTGTACGTACAGAGGTAATTATGTATATTATATTAATCTAATTAGATTTATACAATTATAACAGGATTACTCATATTTACTGTTATCATTATGCATTTACATTTAATGTTCTATTTGTATTTAAATTCAAATTTCTATCAATTTACCTGTTTTTTGTTTTAATATTTACTCAGTGGCTAATCCAAATTAATAACTACTTCAAAATACCATTTATTAAAATAAAAACTTAATATAATACTTCTTTATTATTGACCGCTATAATTTAAGTTAATACTTGACTTTTAACGAATTAGTAATACTTTAAACACTTAAACTTAACGATAATTAAACTATAATTATCATCAAAGGTTTTTGTTTGTATTTTAAATAAACTCCACTCTAAGTATAAACTGACATATGATTGTCCTACTATCGACTCATTGCGGTCGTTCTATTAAAATGAGAAGATCTTAGACGCACTTGTAACACTTTCTACGGTCGCTAAATCGCTGTTGCGATAATTGTAGCGTATAAAATATATTTTGTAACAAAAAAATATAACCTTAAGACATTCGCCTTGATAGTTTAGTAACGACTTGCTCAACTTATTAGAGTTTCATACAAGCGATCGTAATTTTATTAGAACATTACGGACCCACTCCACCTTAAGACGTACGCAATTTTGTACATCTTTATTACATTCATACTTTTACTGGCAGTTGTTATTCCGACCGGTATGGTCGGTATAACAACTGCCAGTAAAAGTATTAATTAGGGTTATTAAAAAAAAGAGCATACTCCTTCTCTAACTGCCAAAAATGCGTCCACATGTGCAACACTACCCTGGATGGTGATGGGCAGCAGTGATCATTTAGTATCAGATGATTCGTTGCTCGTTTGCCCCCTAATCCTATAAAAAATATATTTTTCCAAATGAATGACGACATAGAAGCTAACATTTTTTATCAATATTATTGTTTTTCTCAAACACAACAGCAACAATAATTCTCTGTTATATCCTAGGGAACGAACTAAAACTGTCATATTGTAGACTCAATAAAATAATTATATGATATAGTTTCATATAATCAATAAACTAATATTATTATCATACAAGTTGTTATATATTCTTTAATTTTATCTTTAGATTTAATTGAGTTGTAGCACTTTAATTAGTTTTTTAATTGATTCGCTTCAAGATGACCGGTTATGGCTATTAAAAATTATTGAATGGTCACGAAATCTATTTACGGTAATAGTTTCAATATTTAAAATAAATATGCAATTGATTTAAAATTCCAGACGTCTGTTTTAGAAAGAATTCTAATGTTCTTGTTCTTTATCAGGGCAGCTCCTTTAATACATAATTCTTCGTAAATAAATGGAAATTTTAAACCTGGGGGCACGGCAGTGTCCCTGCCAAGTCGAGTACGGCCGTACCATCGTTTTCTCGAAGTTAATGTAACTTCGAAAAATTAAATAATTGAACTTATTTTATTTTTTACTTAGCATTATTACACGAAATCACTTAAGTGTAATCACTTTTGTAAGCCAACGGCTCTCCACTTTTGGCCGTAAGCCTCCCACCATGAATCGCCATAAAAATCAGTTTCTTGTCGTCCTCATCCAGTAGATCCCCCCAACATTGACCATGATTTCTTGATTTTTTAAAGGTCATGTTATAGGCTCCGGGAGGACTTATTAGGGCTTTTCAATGAACAAAAAAGCTCTTACATGAAAGTACGCGAGTAACCTAGTCTTGCTAAAGTCTACACCATTTCAAATAACACTAAAGTATCTATTATAATTTACCGTAAGTCTATATCAATAACTGGAGTAGTGCTATTATAGAAAATTTTATCCGTAATCACGTCGAATATAAAATTATGTAAAGTATATCCAAATATTTTAAACGTTTATTACATTTTCCAGGCAGTCAAGTACTCAATCTACTCAAGACGAAAGTAATTCGTTATCGTAATTTAATCCACAATCCATTCGATGCCTCATCATTCGATACTCAATTGAGCGAACAATTGTTGAGCATTTTAATGCATCTGATATCCGCTTTTGCTATTCACAATTGATTTAGTTTATAATGTAATGTCGGAGAAATGAATTTCACTTTTATATGCGCAGTCACTTGTGCTTTTGTGTTATTAATGGACAAAGCTTATGCGGTAAGATGGATTACATATCACAAAAAATAGGTCTTCTTTTAATACGTCTCCTCGGTCTAAACAATCTTTTAAGTGTATAGATTTGAATTATAAAATTTTAAAATTACAATAAACCTTTAATCGGTTTCTGTATTTGTAAATGAATTAGCCGATAAAATACAATGAACACCTGTATCCCAATTGGGAGGATATACGTTTCCACTTCACATAATTTGGCGTATATGGAAACGGTAGAAGGATAACACAAGTGTAGTTCATCGAAGTTGCTGTTATTGTTGATTAAAGTATTTGCTCACTATTGTAAACCATTGATTCATCTTTCAGGTGTATAATAACGACGTTTTCTGCGTTATTGATTTAGGCGAACAGCCCGTGTGCAAAACAATTGTTAAATCCAGTCGACGCACTAACGTATCTATAACTCATGTTCCCGTCTATGACCCATACATACCTAGAAGTAATCCAGTATTTTACCTGTGCCCAGAAAACAGTTGTACAAAAGTTACACTTCGTTCAATAACTCAACTGACGTCACCGGAATTAAATTTAAATTGTTGTTTCTTCGAAAAGATGTACGAATGCGAGCGGATTCGATTTAATCATTTCAAAAACCTCGACAAGTTGTTATTCTTATCACAGGTTATACCAGATAAAATATACTTTTTAGTGGATTGTTTCGTTTACTCGGACGGCGCACGAATTTGCAATAGAAATCATGGCGTGAACCCGCATTCAATGTTGGTTAATTTGGCGACTGTTGTGAGACGGAATAAAGGGAATATTCTAGCACAGGACGAATTCCTGTGCGAAGAAGATGTGAATAAAGGAATTTTATGTGACCTTAATCCTTACGTACCATACGAGAGCGGACTCGAGCGTAAAGAATTTACAGAAAATACTAATAAAGTTCTCCTTAAAAGTGGTAAATACGTAATGGTGCTCAAATATGAGTGCAGGGGTGTCTGGTGTGGGTACACAGTAAATAAAGCACAATCCAGAAGTGGTTTGATGTCAAGAAAACGATATGAGCCGCCCGGAGGCCATGTTTATCGCTGTTTTTCTGCCAATAGACAACAAGTTTGTAAACGGCTGCCGTACGAAGGAAAGTACGCGTACAAGGAACTCGGTTGGCGCAGCCAGTGACGTAACAAAGATAACGTATCTCAGAACTATATACAATTTAATAATATATAATTATCGAAGCCCTTTTTCTTTTTATTCAAATTTTGTTACTGTTGCTATCAGGTCCACCTGTTCGGGAGCATCCTATACATCTTTTAGCACGACGTCATCACCATTTGAGAACTTTTCTTAGTTCACAACAATCGATAATTATGCATTTCATTCGTCTCATCTTGAGAACTACACCAGTAATCATTTTAAATGTCCTTATTTCTTCTATTATTTTATTATATATCTACAAAGATCTTATTGATGTACACGTTTGAAATGAAAAAATTTAACAGTCCATAACTTTGTATTACTTACTGAAACAATGTTTACCCACCTAGTAAATAAGACTCGTTATAAATATAGATAAATATGGTGTTGACGTTCAATAAAAAATATGTTATTGTTCTTGAATAGACAATCAATGTTAAACTTTTGTGTGCTGAACAATGTAACCAATATGGCATGGATGTCGTAAGCGCAGGCTGTATTTTTATTTTAATTAACAATAAATCTCTCGCCGTTCAATTCAAATCCATTCGCGGTATATTTAAATTTTAGGAATTATTGCAGCTCGTACGGAAACTCTGTTAAAATGTTATTAAATACGAACTGGAACTAGAAGCGGTACATTCCAAATAACATCAGAGCACGTTACGGAAGTAATATCTCTAACTTTATTGCATTGCCGTGAATCACTACGGAAATCGTATGCAATTTAATGTTAGAATAAATATTGCATAGTTGAAATAATTAAATGTTGCTAAGTATTTATTAAACTTTTATATGTTTTGTGGAGTAATTTACTCTCGGGCACAGTTTTGGACTTAGAAATCTCTCTGAATGTTATATTTTCCGCTACAACTATTCTATGATAATTATTATTGTAATTTCTTATGAACCATCAACATGTTAATCTTTCCATCCTAGAATTCCAAGTTATTATGCGCAGAATCAAGTTATAAAAATTATAGAGATGAAAATACGAAAAAAAATGCGTGCGTAGCCGCGGGCAACAGCTAGTAATGTATACTATCTAAATCACATATGCTTAGTACCTACATATGTTAATTTATTGTATTAAACTAGGCAATTATATTACTTGTCGGAACTCCAGGAGTCCTCGCGAATTAACAAAAGGACACGTCTGTATGTGTTTTCGCTTATACATACACAAACTAGATTAGCACATTAACTTGATTTGGATATTTTAAAATAAATAAATAGTCAAAGATACCGCTTCATAACGAATTTTATTTAGAATCATAAAATACAAATATTGTTGCTATTAACCGCCATTCAGTAATACTAACGCATTTAAAAATTAATTACGAAATACTAATATACTACTATAATATAATAAAACGTTAAAATAACAACTTATAATCGAATTAATATATAATTGAAAAGTTAAAATGACTACTTACTTACTAGACGTTGTCCTCGGCTTCGCTTGCATTCGTTTTTTATTTTCCTCGCTGGAAATTATTGTAACTTGATTTCGCGTATAAGCTTGGCATATATAGGTAAATGTTTAAAAGTTGTTATCGGTTTCCATGGCATGACATGACCTATATGACATGACAGTAACAGACGGCCAAAAAGTTGTTATTGTCATGTCATTCTTTACCATGGCGACCGATATTCTTTCACTGGATTTTTTCCGGATAAAAGGTACCCTATGATATTTTCTGTACCCCTGACAATGTGTGTGCAAATTTTTCATGATGATCGGTTGCGTAGTTTACGCACGAATGCGTTACAAACAAACTCACAATCGTATTTATACCATTTGTTAGGATATTTTTAAATGTCTGTAAAAAATTGCCGCGACAACGACACCGCCTTGAAGCTGAAACCATCCATATATTATTAAAAAAATATCATATTATGACGGTTTCAGAAATTACTGTTCATAAACACTTTTTAATTTTTTGTTTATAAAGATGGTATCTGTCAATGCGTCCAGAATAATACAAGCAAGGGACAAAACATTCGACATTTTTCTAGATGTTTTTCTATGTCATTTTAAAATATCAAGTTCTATTTTATAATCTATTAAATAGGCTATTAAATGTTACATGTATATAAAAGTGTATGTTGAGTTTCTTTGTGTTATTGTTGGTCGCTTTATCTTGTTTACCAGTGAATGCGCTGCAACCTAATAACTGTTGATTCATGCCCCCTTGGCCCGCATAATTTCCGGTGGCGCCTGACAGCTTACAGTCTCCCACTATTGCGCTTTTGTTTTGGTACAATAGTAAAACTTCCGACGATATTTAACATTTAGTTATTAGTAACTTCCTCCCAAGCGGCGGCGGCTTCCCACGTTCATTTCTTATTTTCATAATTTGATTTTTTTAACTCGATTCCTCGTGTAACTTGTACTCGTAAAATATTTCAAAGAGTTGTCCAAACATAACGCGTTGAAGCTTAGCAGCCGTATAAAATTCTTTAGTTTCAACAAATATTCGTCTACCACTAGAGGTAGGCCTTCATCAGGAATCGCCACAAAGATCCCCTGCTGTCCTCAGTCCGTGACCTTGACCATATAAAATTACATATTGTACATGGTAAGGCATATTGTAAGGCCGGCAACGCATCCGCAGTTCCTCTGGTGTTGCAGATATCCATGGGCGACGTTGATCACTTAGTTGTTCCCGCTGTTTGTTTGCCCCCTTCTTTTATATAAAAAAATGGTGTTATCCTTTTTATATCCTGAAGGGTATAAAAATAATTATATTCATTTCCCGTGATTTCTTTCCGGATAAAATGTACCGTATGTTCTTTTCTGTACCCCTGACAATGTGCGTGCAAAATTTAATTGCGACTTAAGTGGCTCCACTTTTGACACGTCGTAGATATCTCTTTTTTGTATCATATTCATTTACCCTTGCATGGTTGAGCTATAGGTACTACTCTTCTTCTTCCTGCCCTCATCCCACTTTATGTGGCAGGTGGTCGGTACAGTACAACCGTAGTCTATACTGTAATAGGTTTTGGCTATAGCTTTTTATTACGGCCGGCCGCCTGCCTGACGCCAACCCCCTTCAGGCATATGTATAAAATGTTAGTGGATTATCGAAATAATTTACTAATATTTCTTTTTAACCATGTCCAAACAAGTTTAAAACTTGTTTGGACATGGTTCACGACAATAGTCGAATGGCGGGATTCGAACCCACGACCATGTTGTGGATGTTTCGCGGACCGTACCCTTAACGATTAGGCTATTGGCGCATCCTTTTTTAGCTATAGGTACTACTATAGGATAAAAACTATAAAAACATCCGTCGGATGGTTTTGCTGCCTATATATATTTGTCTTCTGTATCTCTTTCTTCATTTATAATTTGTACAAAATTCTTGTGATGGAATATATGTGACAGCAAACATCTCGTGACTTGTACCACACACTACTGTGGGCATTTGCAAAGCACTGCTCGTCTGCCAATTTACCTCATTGAAGTCGGTCTCCCTTACGACGGGTGGGTTGGGTGCACTTTGTTTTCCAATGACGTTAAGTTGTATGAACTACATTATGGATATAAAACTAGCTATTAAACAGAAGCTAAACCTCGGATGCAAGGTATGGAGGTAGTCGATTGGTAACTCAGACTTTTTATCCAATCAGTTAGTCCAATAAAATAAATATGCATTTACGGTGGTTCAGAGGGGTAGGCAAATCCCCCCCCGGTCCCCGGTCCCATTTAGCACGGTTGGGGCACACCTCTCTTGTTTCTTCTACATCTATACATTCAAGGCTTTATGTATGTCGATAACAGTAAATTTATTGGCGTATCTTTAATTTGAAATTTGAAAATCTTTAATTACGAAAGTCATTTTAACAAAACGAAGTGAATATATTAGGAATATCTTCAACTCGTTATGTTTAGGTTTTCATGAAGTACTTTGGAAATGTTATTAAATCACGACCTTAGATTGCAGAATAATTTTATTCTGTTATAAAATTATTTATTTTATTAATATATGCCCGAGGAGGGTTGACGTCTGGCTGGCGGCTAGCCGTAACAACTGTAGCCAAAAACTATTACAGTGGGGACTACGGTCGTACTGAGCAAACTCCACATAAGTGGGAAAGGGGCAGGGAAATGAAATACTTTTTTTATTATGAAATTTAGGTATAAATACAAATTTCAATTTAAAAAATGAACTTGGCACTTATAAGGATTAGTTTGGCAACTATTTCGATGATAACAATACGTGAAGTCAACACAATCGGCGATCTGGCATCAAACCAATAACTCCCTGTGATAAAATCGAAGAATTATGTGCCGTTTATATTGTGAGAGATTAGATTGCAGAAAACTTATGCTACATGCATAAGATTTACGTCCAATTGAGTCCACGTAGAAATCTTATGCATGAAGCATACGTTTTCTACGTGGACTCTGTTTGACGTATCAGGCAAGAGTACTATTGTCTAGCAGTGATAGGTACAGGCTGATATGATGATGAATTATTTGCCGCTATATATTGTCGCATAAGTTCTCTATACTGCTATTAATGCTTTTGCAGTTTTTCTTTTTCGATTATACTAGGACTGTCATTAAAAAGGCAACTCATCTGCAACTCATTAGTTTGTTGCGGATGCCTATGAGTAGCGGTCACTTATCATCAGGTGACCGCTTGCTCGTTTGTCACCTTCTTCCATAGAAAAAAGCGAATTACTTTCCAAGTTAGTGATCTTTATGAACAGAGATGCAATTTATCATCATGAATTGAGTTAGTTTTAAATTACTATAATCGTCACGAACTAGCAGTCATATTTTGACACCATTCAGTGTAAGTTACCTATGGGTGTACCGTAGATCGGAAAAGAGGTTATTCGATTATCGAAAGAACTAAATTTTAACTTTGTAACTATGTAAGTATTTGTGTTATTTTCAAGTTGTTAAGTTTACGTTCTAAGGGCCTTTTAGTACCATAGGGATTTCTTCGTCGTGCATTTTTAAGCACGCTTATATTGGTTTCACTGGTATGTATGTAACAGAC